>JAQGAT010001351.1:0-15118 GCA_034687845.1 Pantelozetes paolii
TGTTTTTTGTTTACAAACACTTTCACTGTTTGACCGGTTTGTGAACAAAGGGGTCATTCAATAATTACGTCACATATATTCATGTCACTTATGGAGACCCCCTCTGGTATATTGTAAATAATCTGGGTTCATTAGTTGTGTTTTAGATGTGCTATAATAATATACAGTAGATTTTGTTGTTGTTGATTAGATGAACATGGTGATCTATTTTTAGTTTATGCAATATTTTAGTTATTAGTTTTTGGTTATGCAAAATATAAAATCACTGGAAGGTTAAAAAGAGTCAGGGTGAAAGTATTTTCATTGTAGGTAATTTAGGGAGTATTTAATTTAATTTAATTTAATTTTTTCCCCTTAAAACTTAATTTCAGAGACATTTAATATTAAAATTTACCCTCAATAGAAAACAGTTGCATTTTAAGTTTAAATAATACCCTTAATAATGATTTTAAGGGGTATTTGTATAATTGACACAAAATTAATACAAAAATTAATTGACAGTAAAGGATGGTTCCGGATACTTTATAGTTTATTTTCCTATCCAGGTTGCAAATACTCTGACTTTTTAAATTTAATAAAATTTTGTTAACATTGAACTTATTATTGACTAAAATATCAGTGAATAAACTCATAAAAAATGAATATTGAAGTCAACTTATAGTTATTTATTCATATCTTTATCAAAAATCTAATTGAAAATTAAAATCAGGGACAAAAAACTTTAAATGTTTGTAATCTTTTATTTGAATTCATTTTTTAGGGATTAGTAATACCGCTCATTTCAACTTGAGCATTCATTTCCACCCATTAATTGACAGTAAAATAATTCATTTTTCATTAATTGTTAATTTTTGTCACATTTTTGCATTGAATTACAGAATATTCTGTAAAAAATTATATTTCAATTAAAATCATAAAATATTTTAAATTATAGACATTAACTGAAAACTTTAACAGTCCTTGGATTTAAATAAAGACTTTCCATTAATTATCCAGAATCAATTATAACTATTAGTCATTTTAGACATCAGTTTTTATGAAAAACTATATATATTTGAAAGAGTATTGAAAATTCCCCGAAAAGTTGTGATCAGAATATCAATTATTATATAACTCTTTGTTTTACAAACTTTTTGATCAATTTATTCAAAATCTTGTTTCAGTTTTGACCCAAAGTTTGCCAAATAATCACGACTTTAAACAATGATTTCAATGAATAAATGAATAACTATTAGTATTCAGACAACAATGACATCACATTTATCTCAATAAAAGATATATAACTCTTCGTATGTTTTAATTGCATTTTAAACAATAAAAGCACAGGTTTTTCATAATTAAGTAATTAATTAAAGATTGTATCCTTGGGTTGGCTCTCAAATTGAAAACAGAGTCTCAATGGCAGTGGCGGAGGACTTAAATAAATGTTTGACAATATTTATGAATTGATTGATGAGTTAATAAATTGTCATTTCATTTCACTTTTATGGGAATCGGATCAATGATTAAGGAATGGGATGTCTATTGGAAATGAATTTTCAATTTTATCAATAGATAGACTCAATTGTATTGATGTTTATTCAGTTGTCATTCACTTTCAATTTGTATTAAAAATTCAAATGAATATAATGTTTGGAATTATTTTAGACCTCCTTTATTCCTATCTTAAGTTTATCCTGGTTATATTTTAAAATATTGATATAAAACTGGTTCTATAATTGTATGAAACAAGGATATTAATGTAGATGATCTGACACAAATCAAGCACTTATTGATAGATCCGTTTGACATCAAGTAATGACTTAAAACATCTGTCCTTTAAATGAAATTCTTAACAAATTCTGGAATTAAATCAATATTTTAAGCAATTTATGACAAAATATTATTTTATACTGAAATTGAAGGCAAAATCTGATAAACATCTGAAAAATTCATTTCATTTATGCTTTGATTGATTTGTAGTCAAAATAATATTTCAATCATTGAATAGAAAAACAATAATTAAAATGAAATTATTAATCAAATGATCGGAGTCTCCACTGGAATGACACTTTACTTCCAGTGCTGGTGACAGACGCCACTGAATACTTAAAAATACAGTCATTTAAATACAATTATTAAACTCATAACAGAATTCAAGGATTTTTATCTCATTTGTTATAAAATGAAAAAATATTTTCAAAAGTATATAAAGAGTTAAACATAAGAACCGGCGGTTTGTTTAGTGTAAGTCTTAATCAAACGTAAACTTCTGTTGAACTTTCAAAATGACTTATTTAGTGGTTCTGATAGTATTGCTATCAATTACAACAAATCTTGAATTGACAACTGGCCAGTCATGCGACTGTCCTCCCGGTGGTGTGGAACAGGATTCTGATTCTTTAAGAGCTGTTTATGTTGTAAGCCATAAAAAATACATGAATTAAATAGTGTTTAAACCCAATGTAATATATGATTTAAAAGTTGATGAGACACGGTATCCGTGCGCCCTGGACTACATACCCGCTCGACCCCGAGGGAAACAACACCGCCCGATGGCCTAATGGAAGATCTCAATTGACTGATGTATTAATTGTTTTGATTTAAGTGATAGAGAGTTTAAATATAAATTGAATTAAAGGCCGGTATAGGACAGGCATATAATATCGGGAAGTTCTTAAAGAAAAGGTATCGTCGGTTCGCCAAAGACAAACAAAAACAAGTATTCCTTAGATCCTCGGCCGCCCAGAGATGTATTGACACCATCTCTATTGTGGCGAAAACTTTGTGGCCAACAGACGAGGACGAGAAGAAATCGTGGCAACCGGTAAGACATGAGATAATAGTCGTGGCTTTGGATCTAATTATTTGTCTTCACTTCAGATGATATTCTCTTTACCCAAACAAATTGATTCCGTAAGTAATTCACGACTTGTGATCAAATCTATTGATAATTATGTTGCCATCAGGTCCTATATGAAGAGCCAGACTGTGAACACGCGGAGGAAGAGGAACAGAACAATCTTAAGACCAAAGAAGTACAGGACTATGAAAGTGATCCAAATATACAGGCATTGAATAAGTTTTAAATTTTCAACAATTGTTACCAATTTTGGTCTCATTTAACAGCAATTATATAACTTCACTGCTGAGAAGACAGGACTTCCGGCCAACATGTATTCAGTGACCAAGGCATTTGATTGCATCAGGTGCGAGAAATTAAATAATCTGAAATCCCCTGATTGGGCGACACCTGAAATATATGAACGAATGGGTGATGTCTTGTCAAAACGACTCAACTTCTTCTATACCTCAACCAAAGCCCAGAGACTAAGGGCCGGTAGGTTTTCATTATTAAAACTATAGATGAAATTTAATGATAACACTTGTGTTGGACCAAACTTTAGGACCAATTTTGGCCGACTTGAAGAAAAACATTAATAATGTTATTAATAGTAAACCCGAAGACAAAGCAAAGAATATTTTCATTTACGGATCTGTGAGTCAAGTGTTTGGAGAATATAATCAATGCTTTAATGAACTGTTTGTTCAAAACCTTAGCACGACTTCAAGATAGCGTCAGTGCTGTCGGCCTTAGGAGACCCTCAGCCAAAATATCCTCCCTTTGCGGCGACGATTATATTTGAATTGCATAAAGTCGGCGATAAAAACATAGTCCGCGCTTTTTATATCGATCAGACAATCAACTGGCCCTACACTGCAATCAAACTGAATCTAAACAAATGCAAAAGAGGGACAAACCCTCCAAATGTTGACACCAGTAGTCCATTAGCTGTAATGAAGAACAAAACTGAAGGCATTTCGCGACTGATTTCGTCTAAGTTGTCAAAACTACCGGCCATTGAATTACCGAAAATACCGGACAGACCTGAACTCAGTCTATTTAGACCAAAGCCAGAGCCGATTGATAACGATTGCACTTTTGAAAACTTCGTTAACTCTGTGGCCGACTTGACATCAGTGGACTGGAGGACAGAGTGTGGACTCGACTGCAAATACGATCCCTTTAAGGCCGCCGAAGAAAATATGGGAAAAACATAAGTTTGTGTCAAAACATAAATTCTGAAACAATGTGTTAAACATTGAATGCATTGAAATTAAGTTCCAATATTTGCCTGATAATGAAATGATTTACTATTTCTGATCCTTTTATTCAAAACTAATCTGACCCTGATTATTACTTATTGTTTATTAAAACTTGTAAAAGTTGTCACTTATTATAAATGCAATAAAATCTCTTCAAATGAATAGTAATTTTCAAATTTAGTGAAATATTTACAGATATTTAGTAAAATAATTATGATTTAAGTCAAGTACTAATGGATGGAAAAGTAGGTACTGTTTCTCAGGTGTTATCAAATACTGTACAAAACAGATGTCCGAGAAATTTATTAAATGATAACTAATATAAAAATTTTGATATTTTATTGATCTCTTCCTAAGATTTAAACAAATTTTTATTCAAAAATCAACTAAATCTTAGAAACTATGCATAAATAGCATTATATTTTTTCAAATTCGTCCTTGATATGTTTATCCATGTCATCTATCTCTGCTTTCATGAAGTCTTCCTTCAACATCATCCCCTCAAGTAATGGCACATTCTTTGTCCGCTTTGAGAATTTGTGGTTAATCTTCGGAAACAACATTTTATCTCTATTTTTCTTTTCAAAAATTTTTTCGTCTCTTTTTAATGTAATAATAACTGCTTTTTTCTCATCAAATATTGGTTTTTGGGTTTCAGTGAAATTTATTTGTTTCCCTTTGTCGTCAAACATTGGCCTCTGTTTTGTTACCTGTTTTAATGGTTTGAACATTTGGTTGAACTCTGGTTTCTGTTTTCTCTCCAATTTTATTGCTTTAATATTTTCAGTGAACACTGGATTTGGTTTTTTATCAAATCTTTGTTTTAAAATCTCCTCTTTTTTTGTTTTCAGTTTTGAACCAAATCTCAGATTTTTTCTTTGAAACTTTGATGTAGTTTTTGGTTCAACCGTTGGTTCAGTTTTGGGTTCAACTGTTGGTTCAGTTTTGGGTTCAACTGTTGGTTCAGTTTTGAGTTCAACCGTTGGTTCTGTTTTGGGTTCAACAGTTGGTTCTGTTTTGGGTTCAACCGTTGGTTCAGTTTTGGGTTCAACCGTTGGTTCAGTTTTAGGTTCAACCGTTGGTTTAGTTTTTGGTTCAACAGTTGGTTCAGTTTTGGGTTGAACTGTTGATTCAACTTTTGGTTCGGCTTTTAGTATAACCAAGGGCTCATCAAATTCTTCCTCTATTGGTTCAGCGTTTGGTTTACCTTTTGGTTCAACTTTTGGTTCAGCTTTTAGTATAACCAAGGGCTCATCAAATTCTTCCTCTATTGGTTCAGATTTTGGTTTACCTTTTGGTTCAACTTTTGTTGATTCTGGTTGTTCAGATTTTAGTATAACCAAGGGTTCATCAAGTTCTTCCTCTTTTGGTTTAGCTTTTGGTTCAACTTTTAGTTCAACTTTTGGTTCGGCTTTTGGTTCGGCTTTTGGTTCAGCTTTTGGTATAACCAAGGGTTCATCAAATTCTTCCTCTATAGGTACAGGGTTTGGTCCATCATTTGATCCCACATTTGCCTCTTTTTTGGCTTCAGATTTAATTTCAGACTTTTCTTCAGATTTTTCTTCATTTTTAGACATAGATTTTGATTCACTATTTGATTGAGATTTCAATTTATTATTTAATTCATTATTTAATTCATTATTTAATTCATTATTTAATCTTTTATTTTCTTTACTTTTAACTTCAGATTTAGTTTGGGATGACATCAAAGATTTTTCATTAGATTTTAATTCACTCTTTGATTCACTTTTTGATTGAGATTTTAATCCAGTATTTAATGCAATATTTAATGCATTATTTGATTCACTTTTTAATCCTTTCATTAATCGATTGTTTGCTTCAGATTTAGACTCAGATTTAGACTCGGATTTAGATTCAGATTTAGACTCGGATTTAGACTCAGATTTAGACTCAGATTTCAATTCCCTTTGCGCTTCAGATATTGTATCGCTTTTTAGTTTAACCCCTGACTCAGGGAATGGTTCATCAAATTCCTCTTCTATTGGCTCAGAATTTTGGCCAACTTGTGGCTCCGTTTCTGATTTAATGTTTAATTTATCATTTGATAAAACTGTTGAATCAACTGATGGTTTATCTGTTGATCCACTTTTGGATTCAATTCCTGTTTTATCCATTGAGTTTCCATCAATTGTTTTAACCACAGAATCATTGAATCGATTTTTCAATTGATTTTTATTAACATTTTTTGGTGACTTTTTACCCTGACCTTCGTCTTCATAATCATAATCAAGTGCTCTCTTCTCTCTTTTGGATACCTTTTCACCATTTAAGACAAATACAGAACTATTAAAGGGTTTGATGAATGTCTTTGAATCAATCAATTGATGGAAATTGTCTTTAAAGTGGTCTAAAAAGGCAATCAATGACTTGTGATTAGATTCTGAGCTTTCATTTTGGTTTGAACTCTTTGTCTTGTCTTCAATTATAACCCTCTGCTCTGAACCAACTCGTGAGGAAACAGAATAATCTTTGCCATCGGAACTGCAATTGACAGCAAAAAAGAGACCAATAATTAGAGTAAATATTTTAATTTTGAAACCCATTTTCATTGAAGACATTACTCAAAGTAATTCAACATTTGATTCATTTCCGGTTTATTATTAAAAAAGTAATTAAACTTTTAATTAAAATCTAATTAAACCTTTGAATAAATTACGAAACGTCTTGTGCTGTCATTGAGATAACATTCCTGAGACTAAAACTGAATTTGTATTAAATTTTGAATATTTTTCTCAATTAATTCAGTTTTATATTGATTTACATTTGTCTTATAGACAGTGACAGTCATTCAGTATTTCTATGTCTTGTAATACAGTAACCCATGTCTAATATGCATAGCACGGGTAGTATTTGTGTGTGTTTTTGATATAAAATTTATTAACACTTTTTGCAAATCAATGAACAGATTATAAATTTATTCAATCATTAGTTATAATAAAAAAAACAATTATTGTGAACATAATTATGATTACAATTGAAATATTGTTGTCAAAAGGGGATAATGTTTATCTAATGTCATCAAGGTTTGACACCTTTTATTCAGTTATCAAATAAATTGATATTTTTGTCAATTAATGAAACATTCATTTCATATAAAGTAAAACATTTCAATAAAATTCAGTTAAAAACCCGTTTTTAAAGCAATTAAAAGAAAATAAATAAATTAAAATATAAATTAAAGAGAGGAAAGGTATCCCTAAATAGGTATTCCCTATATTAATGAGTAAAGTATTTTAAGGTATGCCTGCTTTAGAAGTGCAATATTGATACTAAAAGAACCCTTCAGGTGAAAAAGGTTAGGCATTTCTAACACAATACTGTGGAACAGGTATTCATGAATCATCGTAATAGCCATAGCCATCGGCACCAACACCACCACCACAGTAGTGAGTAATGCCATCAGAAGGATAAGCGCAGACATAGCAATAACAATCATCATCTGAAAAGTCGACGGCTCCTCATCTGAGAGTTTATTACTGCGCTGTCTGTCGACTCTAATCTTCAAATTGTTAGGTAATGTCAAGTTGTCTATCATTTTCTTATTCAGTTGTGATGTACTGAGGGTTATGTCAATCCTCCGCTCCGGTACCTCTTCACAGAGATTGATGGCTCGGATGACCAGGTTTTCGGTGATTTGTGACAAATCGGTTAATTGTAATGAATTTAGTTTTGTTTTATTCAGCAATACTTTGATGGATGAGTCGGTTATGGAGTGAAATGAGCAGAGATTTAGTCGACGTAATGGCAAAGCGCTGAGACTTGTAATACCCTTATCACCGATCAGACCATTGCCTGCAAACAGGAAAGTGTTAGTAAAAACTGCTTTTTCTTAGTAGAGGACTGGTAGGGACTACCTGTGAGGCTGAGGTCTTCAAGCATTGGACACATTTTGACTAATTTTTCCATTGATTTATCATTTAATCTTAGATCCCATTCATAATCACCATTAATGACGAGTTTCTGCAAATGTTTTGACTCTTTCAACATATCATTGAACTGTCTTTCATCGATGGCAGACAACTGTTCATAACATCTGATTTGTTCGAGAACTAGACTTTTGAGGGACAGGTATCCGATGTCCGATAAGTAGTTGGCGTTTTCTTCATCGGTGTGGAAGTGTAGCTCTAATTGACACAAATTATACAACTTTTTCAATGACTTCAATGAACTTAAAACACCAAAAATTGTCAATTGTTTCAAATGAATGCCATTTCCACTGATTATAGACATAAGTATTGACTCAATTGACTCGTCGTTTGATAGATCGCCGCAAATCAATGACTCAATTTTAGGCCCGAGGTATGAGACAGAGTTGCCGATCACCCGGTTGTCACTGATATCCAAATACCTGAGCCGATCGCAGGCGGAGATTATTTTAGTCAATTCCTGCTCTGTTAGTCTGCATTGGCGTAGTGTAAGTGAACTCAAGTTAGGGTAAGCCTGAGTCAAGAGATGCCAACCATAGCCTTGACATCAAAAATAAATTTAAAATCAATACCAAAATAATCCCTACTTTTAGAGGTTATATATAACTTCACAACAGTATTGAAAAGGGGGTTAATCTGGAGAAAGTTAAGTGAAAGTGAAATAAGGGTCAACTCAGGGGCTAAACTTACCCGTCATACTATTGAATATCGAGTGCTCATTATTCTCGTCAAACGTGAGGCCATTACACGAGCAAAAGTTTAGTTCACATAAATTGTTGCAATTTTTAGTGATTGTAAACATAATAATGTCCGACAACTGCATGAGATTACGGATTGTAAGCGCCGTTATGTTGCGGAAACGGTTTAACATAAAGTTAAAGACTTTGAAGTTTATATTCTTCCTCTCAATCAGTATTGTGTTGTTTGACAACTCATTCCTAATGTTGGCCTGACTTTTGGCTATAATCTCCAGCGACTGTTGGCCACAGAATAGTTTGTCGGCCGCTGTTTGCCAACGCTTACACACCAGACGACAGGACAGTTTGTCTTTCATCGACAGATTGTGGAATATCTGTATCAAACAATCCATGTTAACTGATTCGTCCATTCCTTTGGCCCCTTGTCTGTCAACTGTGAGTTCAAATCAAAGATGAATTTTAGAAATAAAAACAAAGTTTTTGAAGCATTTATTGAATAAAAACTTTTAATTCAATGACAACTTATCGTCAAATCTTTGCAAAGAAGTAACGAAAAGCTATTTTTACTCAAAACATATTACTTATTGAATACAAATTGAATTAAAAGTAGATATCCTTGGGTTTGGATACTAAACATATATTTAAGTCATTTAACCACTAATAGTGAGAGTAGTAATTGAAATGATTTTTTTATTCATTGATTTGCAATTCAATTAAATTTTGTTTTTTTACTAAAACTAATTAATAATCAAAGAAATAATAAAAATATTGTTTATTGAACTAAACTTACGGAAAGTTTGTTAAAAATAATTGAATAGTTGTTTAAGATTTTGAAACATAAAAAAAATGTTGTTTAAAAATATGTTATAATTACTTATATTTTGTCGTTATTTTAAGTGAAGAAACAATTTATGATTTGATTATAAAAATTAATTCATTTGTCTTCACAAACAACAAAATCGGATGACTTTTGCATAAACTTGTAAAGCATTTCACAATAGTATAGTTGAAAACAATATTCAAACCGATTGTAAGGTTTCCTTGAGTTGAAGTGAAATTCACAATACAGTCGATGAATGCATTAGTTTTGTGCACAAGACTTGTAAACAAGTTTTAATTGTATTTATAAATCAATTATTCATTACTACTGTACTATTGATAACAATATTTTTCAGATAGACTTTCACACAATATCATAGTCTAAGAGCAGTTCCCAAACTCAAGGTTCCGCTCAACCGATCATTCAGTTCACTGACATTCCTCTCGAGTTTTAGTATTCAAGTGCTTCGAAGCAACAAAATTCAGAGCCGTTTGACTACTTCTTCAACTCTTAAGACACTGAATGAGAGGTTTTGGAAATG
The DNA here is from genome assembly GCA_034687845.1 of Pantelozetes paolii. Lineage (NCBI taxonomy): Eukaryota > Metazoa > Arthropoda > Arachnida > Sarcoptiformes > Oribellidae > Pantelozetes > Pantelozetes paolii. The sequence continues at coordinate 10,093 of JAQGAT010001351.1, forward strand.
GACTCAACTCTGGGCACAACATCTGTCCAAATGAGTGGTTTGACTATAAAAATGATAACATTTTTAAATTTGTTGAATAAGTTGTGAAAATGTTTTATAAAATCAAGTTTTCATTTCATCATTAAGTCATTGCTTGACTTTTTAAACCCAACCCTTTTTGGACAGGTATTTGAAGTTAACTGCAGATTTTCAATGTCATTGTCTCAATAAAAATAATATTTTTCATTGTTTGCGTCAACTTTTGATAACTTTTTAAAATTCACTGATATTTTGATTGCAATATAAAAGGCTATAATAATTGATGTTTTGATAGATAAATGACTTCTGGATCAACAAAATCCTGTTTAATCACAATATAGTCGACTCTAATGTAGTTTTTAGTTAATTAAAGCACAAAAAATGATTTCAAGGTAAAAGTTTTTTTATTCGTTAAAAAACGTTTGAAATACTAATTAATTATTGAATAAAAAACAAGAATTCAGTAAAAAATTATTTATTCATGTAATCAACAATTTCTGCAATATTTTGATCAAATAAATAAATAAATTCAAAACTTATTTCAAAACTTATGATAAATTCAATATATTTTTACATTAAATAAATGATATAGAGTATTTCTTTCTTTCTCAGTAATACCTGTAGTGTATAACTTAGCAATGTTATTTTATTGTGAAATTATCAGTGTTGTTTTTAATTTCATATACTGTAGATAATATTTTTATAATAATCATAAGAAAAGGTTATTCAGAATAACAATTTATTAAACTATAAAATGAGTCAGATTGTCTTGTCAACTAACCATACTAACTGGCCAGGTATAAGCCTTGGGGTGGATGTCTTAAATGATTGTCAAGATCTTCAACAAAGAGTTGGTGTGAATGAGTAATATTATTAATAATAGAGAGAATAGACTAAACAAAGAGTGATCTGAAGGCTAAGGTGTTTGAAGTTAAAACACTCAGTAATTGAGGTAAAGATTCAAAACATTTGCTTAAAGGCAAAGCTATTGTCATTGAATTTTTGCCTTATCTTTGCTAACATTATAGACTAAGTTATCTCAACCATCAACTAATTGTCGGTTCAGTATAAAAAATAATGTATAAAACAGTAAGAAAAACAAAAATATTTATAAACAATTAGTTTATAACTAATCATTAGATTAGATAAAGTTTGGGTTAATATTCAGTATTAAATGTATTGTATTCAAGCATAAAATACACCTTAAATTCATTTTTAAAAAATTACCAGGCATTTATATTGAACACTGTTTTAAAATATATGAATACCTGTGCTGTTTTGCGTTAGCATTCAAACAAATTATCTCTAAATTTGATTCAAACAGTGGTTGAAAATATCTGCTATTGAAACACAATACATGTTATGTAATATCAATTTAAATGTCATTGGTTTTAATCACATAATATTCAATAGATAAGCAATAAATGTAATGCACTTTAATTATAGTGAAAAACAAGTGCAGACTTACCCTTCACATACTGTTATGATATTTGGCACTAAAACAATAACTTAATTCAATTTTTATCTGTAAATAACTTTTGGATAAATATTTGTATAATTTGGTGACAATTGATGAAAGAGTGATTAGACTTCAAAATCAATTCACATTAATTTCAGATGCGATTTATCTCAACACTGGATATCACTTGAATTTTAATATTAATAAAGTATTGACTTTTTCTGACGAGTCATGAGATATGATATGTAATGGCATTAGAAATATCTTAATATAGATGTTCTCGAAACTATTTAAACAAATAATTAATTGAAAGTTTAACTGAAAATCATTTTTGTGTTAATTTATGGCAAAAATTCAATTTCACACACATTTCAGACGCAATTCATTAAAGTTTGTGCCAAATCTTAAACCCCATTGAATGGGAGAAATAGTTTTAAACCTCTATTTCAAAATCAATATTTAAGTGAAGAGAGCTTTCCTTTTCATTGAATACATTAATTTATGCACAAAGTGTTACACTAATTGTCCAATCGGTGGCCGAGGACGAGGAAAACCTATTTCTAACCCAATTGACCCATTCATACAACACTTGTTTGTGTTGTTTAGCACATAATGGTTGCACAAGAGGTCTCACAAGAATTAATTAAATATTATTATTATTATTGTATTATTATTGCTTTGAAACACAAATATAAGGATAACTTTTACAGTTATTCTTAATCTCAATCCAAAGCTAAAGACTTAAACAATGTTTAGAAGTATTAAAATATTTTTATTTTGTTTTTGAGGAAAACTTTTCAATTTATTTCTCAAAATATTTTTAAAACTCATTTTTGGGAACTTTTTATTCATTTATATCTTATTTATAATTCAATGAATAATATAATTAAGAAATTGTTGTATTTAAAAAAATTATTACACATTTTGTTCACACGAATAGTGTTTGAGTTAACTCTGTATTAATATAAATCACAATTATTTGGTGAAATGTGGTTTTTTTATAGTTATTCAAAATAACCCAAATTTAATGGGAAAATATTTATATTATAATTTTTCACAAATATTACTAACCTTTGAAATAATGAATTTATTTTAGTCTTTAATTCACATTTATTGTAGTTTTCATTAAAATAGAAATAAATATAAATTATTTCAAAGTTTTTATTAGAAAATAGAAAACTTTAAAATCACTTAAAAGTTTTCATTACTTATGAAAAAACAAATAAAATATTTTTGAAATTAATTGCTATTTAATTATAACTATAAAACTGTGCTATTATTTAGCGACAGATAGTCAATGACATAAACATTTGCTACTTTGAGACCGAAATAGACAGGAATTACTGATATTGTCGTCAATAATGATGAAAATAAAATTATACTGAATTTTGAGAACAGTTTTGATACCAATAAATGCATAAAATATATAATTATTGTGAATATAATTGCTGTCAAACCGGAGATAAAAGTTATGATTGATATTAGTGTTTGCATTAATAATCTATCGTTTGATGAATTTGATTGTGTTTTCAGTTGTGCTTCGGATTTGTTTATTGAAATTTTCAGATTCATTGGCAATTGAATCGGTATTTTGGCTGAGATTTTTGATTCAGATATTTGTAAACTCAGACATCGGTTAGGATTTTCTATCAGAGAATTGAAAACATTATTGAAGTTATTGTTTCAATATTTTACAAGAATTCATACAAACCTTTGAATAGAGTTATTAAGGAATCGACAAAATGTTGTGTTATTTCAAAGCACTCTTCAATAAAACAATGTCTTAATGTCTGACACTCTTTAATCAAATAAATAAATCCTATTTCAGTGAATGCGGGAAATGCTGTGAATGAGACCCTTTGAAGGGGCAGTTCAGACAATGATTTTAGGGCTAAGTCAGTGCATTCAAAATTGCCCGGACATAAAGACAGAGAGTTTAACTGCTTGTTGTATTGAACAATCTGCCTGATAATTGAATTACATATTATTGAATCGCACCAAACATCGCAACAGATGACCAGTTTCTTCAGTGCATGACATCCACGAATCAAAACACTTAATTGATTTGTTGTCAATGACATCACCCCGTCGTGTGAGTTGTACTATATTTTGGTAAACCAAATGAAATGTTAGTTTTAGTTATGTTTAAGAATATTCTGTAATTTTAATCAAATATTTAAAAATTTGATTGAAATTTGTGTCAAAAATAATGAAAACCTCATAAATCTCCAGACATTCAAGCGATTTCATTGTGGCTATGGTTGTGAAGAATTCAAAGTCCTGTTCCCTAAACAATGGTTTAATGTATTTAATGACCAAACGATTCAAATGTTTGAAATGTGAAATAGTGTTCAATTCTCGGGTCAGGAAGAACTGAATGTGAAGTTCCCTCAGATTACGTCCATTTCCAGCGACCAATGAATTGAGTGGTAAATCAATTGATAAGTGATTACCATTGATAAGACGTGGACCTAATTTCATCACTTCAATGGTATCGCTGATCCGTTCCAACGGCTTTGAGTTCTTGATGTGATTACCACTGATGTCAAGAAACACTAATTTCCTGAAACCTCTGACTATTATATCCAACTGTTTGTCGTCGAGATCGCAGTCTTGAAGAACTAATTTAGTTAACTGTTGGCCATAAGTGCTGATCAATCGCTGCCATCCATTGTCCGTCACATTAATGTAAAAGAAATCATCGTTTCTGTTACGACCTAAGAGTCAAACAATTATTTCAATTATATTCTGGGAAAACATTCAAAAAGGGGTTAAAATGAATAAAAAAGAAAAATATTCAGGGTATCCGTTAACAAGTCATTAATTTAAACTACTTTTTGTCCCTTATTTCGGATCTAATTTTGTTTTTTGATAATTACCTAAACCTTCACAGTCTATGAACTCCAACGATGTCAGTGCCGGACACGAGTCAATCAAGTGACTAATAAGGGGGTCATTCCAGTGGTCAAACCCAATGAATGCAAGAGTTTGTAAGTTTGGGAAACAACTGATTAGTTCACAATAGATATCATATTTAATGTAATTCGTGGGCCAAACGATTGTATCGCAAGAGTTATCACATTTCAATCGATGGCTTCTATATCTGGAGATAATTGTCAACCGTTTCTGTGAGACAAACAAGTGATCAGACGATGACTTCCAGACACTATTCACTTGACGGCAGTTATGTCTATCACGGACTGAGAGGTGACTAAGAATTTTGATCAAGCAATCCATGTTTGAGACCATAGCTTATGATTAATAGTTGACCAAAGAATTCAAAATATTTATGAAATTGAATGAAAGACTCTTTTTCTTTGCCAACCCTTGGATCTAATGTTTGTTAAAGTTATGCAACATTTCTACTCTTCTTCACAATTCAATAGCAAAATCACACATTATTTACTGTAGAGTGCATTAACTTCTTATATTGGAGTGCATGCCTTCCAGAAACGGGTCATTATCCAAAATATGGGCAGTCCCTGAGCACCGGCAGTGGTTCGTCGACTATTATACTATTCCTAACACTAACAACAATCTCTCTCTCTC
>JAQGAT010001352.1:0-15115 GCA_034687845.1 Pantelozetes paolii
TAAATACAACAATACTTTAAACGCGTTTTTCTCAAAACTATTGTTAAAACGATAAGACGTTTTAGAATTCATTCATTTTATATGAGTTTTTGCACAAAAATTATCACAAACTGTAACAAAATAATTGAGACATTGTTTGCAGTGTATATACACAAGTGGTAGATCACTGGTAGCAGTGATGAAGACACTTATAACAATCCCTACCCCTACCCTTCCTTAGAGCAATTTTCGCTTATGGTTGGGTTGTCCCGTTAAAACCACTGTTGCTGCTACTTGTAAAAAGCATCTAGATCAGGAAGCACCACAAGAACCTAAAACCATCTTGCTTGAATTTCCAGTCGATAATACGGCTGTTGAGGGAAAGGAATCTCCAACACTTTCTTTCTCAAATTCATTACCAGATAAAATATATAACACCCTGAACACTTTTTATATTAAATATTTAAACACTGTATTTGCAGCTAATCATTACCCCAGGCATTGGTCATCTCTAATATCACTCCGAGTCGGACACAAAAAGCTTACCCTTTCCTCCCCTTCCACTAAATTTGAAGACAATATTAATAATACATTTATTTTATTAAATTAATTGAATATTTAATATGAAATGCATTTTACATTCAATTATGAAATGAAACACAAAATGAATACAAAAATCAAAATAAAATTGAATTTAAAACTCGTTTTTGAAATAAAATTTGAATTAAAATACAAATGAATCGCAAAAAAGAAATTCAAGTCTTAAAACATGAATAGAGTTTTCAATACAAATAATAAATGAATGAATAGTTTGTCGAAAAAATTGTTACAAAAATGAATGAAAACAACAATTATTTCAATGAATTTCATGAATATATTGGAAGAAAATGACGAAAAAGTTATTTTAAACTGAGATTTGATTTTTAGTATTGAAATGAAAGTCAGGTTTTGTGTATTAAATACGTATCTCAACCGCAAAGACGTCCTTCTTTGAGATCGGGTTCACAATCCGAGTGCCGATCACTCGAAACACGTTCACAACTGTCGGCTCAAACGTGATCTCAACCTCTCCTCGCTTACTGATGTCCTTATAGTTGCCGACCAATTGCCAGCCCTTGTCCTTAGCCTTGAAAGTGATGTCCCGATCGTTGGTCACCTCAACAGTGAAGTTGAACTCCTTTTCCTCTTCTTCGGGAAAGTAGAGATTGATTGCGTCCATCCAAACGGGTTGGGAGAGTATGCAGACGATTGGGTCGTTTAGAGCGCAGACATAGAAATTTTTGCCGTTCTTTTTGAACCAAGACTTGTATTGAAAATCGCAGGACATGTCTGAGAACAGGTATTTAGAGGCCAACAGATGGTCCCGGAGTTTGACCAGACCTGTCGGCTCTTCATAGACGGCCACAATGTTCTGTATTCTGCGCACTGGCTTCGAGTCCTTCCGCTTTTCGGCCCAATCGGCGTAACTGAACACTAAATCATTGAAACAAACAATTGATAACAAAAAGCGACCAAAAGTGCAAACAATTGGACAAACCGTCGGTCAGTCGTATAAACCGGAGCACAAGTGGATTGAAATTGAGGTCCAGTTTATTGCTTGTGTGGTATTCAGTGAAGTCATACAAAAGATCCCAATTCTTGTGGTCAACACTTGTCTCCACTTTGAATGAGAAGCGGGTTTTGGATGTATTGCTCAAAACAATACCCAAACCGTTGATGAGATAATGTAAACCCAAATCCAGTTCCATGACATCCGCCTCGTCTCCAATCTCACCCACCTTTCCTTTGAGGACACGAGTGGACAGTTGGGGATTAGTCCTCAATGCAATCACATCTAAGCCGGGAATACAAAGTGAGCGCTCCTTCACCTCCGGGTTGTGTTCCGTTAGCTTTGCTTTGGCCGCAGATATTGTACTCAACTCTTCAATACTCATGAGTTGTTTGTTCTCTTCGCAGAACTTTCGGACATTAGTCCACAAGTACTCAAAGCCAAGCAGTGATGGCCTAACGGTGTCCAACATCTCCTTCTTATTCTTATCTCCCGTTCCACTGCCTGAACACAAAAACAGGTGTCAATTGAAAATAAATACAAAAAAACCCTTTAAAACACTGAATACCAGTGACATATCGTTTGACGGCCTCGAAGACCACCTGTTCGCCCACATTGAGGTCATTGCGGGCGAAGACCCCCTGAATGTGTCCTTCGGGTAAGTCATAGAAGTCATCCAAAAAGAGGACGTCCTGTACGTTGTGTGCAATGAAGGCCAGACACGAGCGGCCAGTGTTGGACACAATGTCGGCGTCGGTGTATAACTGGAGGACATTATCCAAATTGATATTAATGTCTTCCATGTCCTGTATGGGTGAACACAAGTCCCTCATCTCAAACCTTTCGGCCAATTGTCTCATATCGGTCAACATCTGCGGCTCGTATTCCTCTAAATTCAATCTTCCGGTATATAAATACCTTAAGAGCTCCTTAAAGGGGGTCAAAGGCGTGTCCTCCATGTCTATAGAGGTCTCACCCCTTAATAGTTGTCTCCATTTGCTGTTCACACAAATCACCGCTTTATGGCCTGAGGTGTGGACACAAGTGGACAGCTATTAAACCGATTCATTGGTTAGTGAGTAAAGACATGTATACCTGGGATCACATCTGAGCCGAAGATGAACTCAATGTCTGACCACTCTTTGCGGAGATAGAGCTCATGGATGTGTAGCACAAGTCTGTCCTTATGGTCAACAATACCGGCGCTGTTGTTGTGGTTGTCGTTGTTGTCATATGAGTCGACCCGCGCTCTCTTGGCGTGCGCTACATATGCCATAGTGTTTGCCCCCTTTTTACCTATTTTTATGCCCCTTTTGGTGTCTTTTGATATAAAAGACAATTTAAATGAAATAAAAATTGATTTGTTTTTATGAATTCAGATCTCATTTGTCGTCAAATTTAATGCTTTTGTGTTTCACTGCATATAAAATGTGTGCATATTTTGACCCCTTTTTGCACTGAATTCAGTGTAAAATTCATTTATTAATTGACGTTATTTATTGTTAATATAAATCCCGACTTTGATCTGGTAGTGAAAGTTAATTGATTCTTACCTGTCCCTGGATCATTTAATTTTTACCAATTATTAAATAAGCAATCCAATATCTGTACAATTGATGTTTTTCCCGTTCTTACTGAAACTAAACTGAGCAATTACATTTATTCTTTAATTAACAGTTATTATGAATTGTCATATCTATTAAAGGACTAAACCGTTTCAAAGGCTATGTATTGATGGCTAAAATGATTTCAAATTTTATGTTAATTATAATCAATTTGATGTAAACATTAAGTTAGAAATGCAACAAGCATCATTTGTTTTAAATTTATAAACAATTGTCATGGTGAAAATTTGAAATAATAAATCACATTTAAAATTAAATGATTTTATTATTGACAACATTTAACGAAGTTTTAGTCCTTTTTGAATACAGGATTAAATATCAATACCAATACCCGGTGTCACTTAGGGTTCACTCATAAAGTATAGGCAAACACTTTTGATGAAATCATTTTGTAATGAGTTCGCACACAAAATGACTTAATTTAATTAAACAAATTAAATTTATCAAGTACATATTTCTTCATTTTTGTTTCACAGATTTAATATAAATGTTAAACATGATAAATAATCAATACAAATTATACCAAGCGTATTTTTTACATAAACAACGTTTCCTTATAACAGAATATTCTGTAAAAAGTTAATAAATTTAGTTAGACAAGGTTAAATAAGTTAGAATAAATGACCCAAATCATTGAGATTTGAAATAAAAATAACACTAAATTTATTGTTGAAAAGAGTTCATTGTTTGATCGCTATCTACACTTCACAGTGGATTCAAACATCAATTAAAGCATTGAATTTGATTTTGATATCAATTGAAGGCCAGACAAGGATTGGATTATCTCTCAATAGTTACAACTTTTTTGTCAAAAAACATGATTTCATTTTAATATTGAAAATATTTATCAGGAAAATTGTGTTAGATCATTATAACCAGGGGTAATAATCAGAGGTAAACCCACACATCAAAGACATTACGAAAGCAAAAATTCTTAAAGGGTTTATCATTAACACGATTGACATGAATGAGTGAAAGGAGATTATATTTTCAGTCAAATTGTATAGTAATCAGTATTTTATCGGAAATTTTGGGTGAAATTTGCTGTAATTTATTAAAACTCATAAAACACTTTCACTTCAAAGCCTTCAATAGTTAGGGAAATAAACTAATCAGTGGTTTATATGAGTTGTAAAACAAAAGAGTATTTTATTATTAATATTTACAGACATTAGACTACAAGTGCTGTTAAAACTCAAGGATTATTGCATTGAATCGATAATCAAAGCAAAATTTTCAGTGCAATTTTATTTCTCTTATTTTACTAATCATTAAAAATCCATAAAAAATATCGATTTATTCAAAGAAAAACATAAGAAAAATGAGTTTCTGATTAAAAATAGTAATGATTTTGATTTGAATTCATATTTTCAGTGCATTTGTTAACAATTTGTTGTTTACTTAGGTTTCGGTAAATATTATCCGAAAACGCAATCGGATTCGACTGTAAGTGAAATAAAAATAAGTTATTATTCATTAAATATTTTGCCGAAAGTTAGTAATAGTTTGTATGTGAAGAGCAGAGAACAGCCTTCCCTGAGATAACACACCAATAGTTGTAAGCGTTGCTGGTTTTTGTTTTACTATAACAGCCAAGGGGTATGTGTTTGATAAATACACCCATGCATGAAAAAATAAAATTACGCCACCTGTAATATGTAAAATGTTAGCGCACAGGTATACCATTCCACTTCAGAGGTTGAAGTGGCGGTAAATGTTTGCAATTCCATACATCCGAGACAAAAACGGGATATATTATTACACTATTATATGCAATAAGTTATATAATAATGGTTACCCAATCCCCACCAGAGCTCAAAGTTTTACCCATACCAATTGACTGAATCACTTGATCCCTGGTGACCCCCGCTATTGAATGGAGTGTTTGGTTAAAGCAAAGGCAGAGCTAATACTATATGAGTTAAAAAGTTATTTTGAAAAAAATATATATAAAACCATTTTTTAATATATTCTCTGACATTCAAACACACATTTCTGTAGCGATTATTGCAATCAATTTGATTCAACAAAGTTTGTGAAAATCCTTCAAAGATTACAAAACAAACAGTGATTTCATTACAGGATTTCAATTTAAAAACAACTCTCAACTGTAAGTGATTTAATTGTCAATCAATTTATTAAAACATTTTATATATATATATAAAAGTTTTGCTTATTTTCTGAAATATAAATAATTATTTCTCTCTCACTCTTATCTCTTGTATGTGTATATGTGTCGGTGCTCTAACTTTTCCCCTTAGAGAGAAAACAGTCGGTGCACGAAAGGAAAGGAAGTACTGTAAGACATCTGAAACGAGTTGTTACATGAAGTGAATAGCACTGTTATATAAAAAGTTTGTCTCAGTTTTAGGGCTTTAGTTGCAAAGTTGACTACAGGTTTGGGTGTTGTCCTCTCAAAACTCATCTCTATATACATTGATATTTAGTATATTTCGTGCACTTGTTGTTAAGTCAACAAAGTTTTCACTGATTTTTATTCAAAAGGTATGCAAAAAAATGTTTTAATAAATTGTTTTTATTATATTTTTCAATATTTCCTAAAAATATAAGTATTTTATTGTAGTTTAGTTATAAATTAATCCAATGTTTGAAAACCCATTCAATTGTGATATTAATGTCAAGTTTATTATACACATAAAAAATAGTCAAATATTTTGTATAAAACTAATATTAATAACATTTCAAAACAACTTTAGGCTGTGTTTGAAAATCTAAGGGAAATGTTTTGAAATTCAATTAATAGATAATTATTTGTTAGTAAGGGTTATGTAATTAATTTCAATCAATAGCTGAAAGTGTAATGAATTTTCAATTTTTCATTTTATTTGTTGAAATTTGTTTCCAAAAACTGATAGATATTTTAAACCAGTATTTTGTGTATAAAAATTATTTCTTCAAAACAATAAATACAAACACAAAGTGTGTCACAAGTGTTACGAAACTAAAGCCATAATATGAGAGATATTTGAACATTAAGTGAAAATTTATTCACTCATTCAATGCAAAATAAAATAAACCTGTTTTAAGGAACCTTAAATTCCTTTCTCAGAAAAGTTTGCTAGTATACAATAAAGTTTTTTTTATGAGAAAGGTTAATCAAAGATTCTTTTATTTTATAGTGAAATTAAAATCATTATTTAATGATTGGATTTTTTTTTAATGATATCTTAAGTGAATCACATTTTATTGCAATAAAATTTTAATTAATTACTGATTGCAATGATAAGTGAAAATGCAATCAAAACTTCATTGAAAACATTTCCGTTGGTTTGTTTATCATTGTATAGGTATTTGTAATTTCAAAAAAGTAGTTGATGTTTAAGTCACGAATAGTTTGACTCATATTCAAAGTGATTATCAAAAGTCTGTAAATAGTTATTAAATATTATAATTTTAAAACTCATTATCAATGCATAAGTCTGTGATCACATCATCATTATGTTTGTATGAAAACTTGATTTACAACTGAATCAACGTTGGGTTGAAATTCAATTAGTTATTCAAAACACAAATTAAATTACTTTTAGTAAAAATACAAATACCTTGACATTAATACAACACTAAACACCAATATAATTGAAATATTAGTAAAGGTTTTACTTGTAATACAAAATATTTTTATTTATTATGAGATATTGTTTTTTAATTCAATTTAATTCAAAGCAAAATAAATTATAAATTTTAATCAATTAATGACAAATCATAACTCAATTTGATTTCAATTAACAGTCGATTGATTAGTATTCAATTGATTTATCAGAAAAAGTGTTATTAAGTATACATTAATTGAAAACTCAATGAAAACCAATAAAACATTTGATAAATTGAAATATATTTTGATAATCACTTGAAAATGACAAAAACTATGATAAAAATAGATTGTATTTTAGTTTAACTGTAAAGTACTCTAAACTGTTGTGAAGTAACTGTAAAACTGGGAACAAATACCAGACTTTGGTCTCAATTAGATGTTTATTTTCATTGTGTTTTGTGTTTATTTAAATCAACTGTTTCTCAGTATTCAATGAATGAAAGTCTCATTTATTTTGAAAGGAAAGGAATGAATATTTCTGTTAATGACTGATATTTTTGAGAATCATTACAGGGTAAATCAAATTAACAGGGTAGTTATTTTAATAAGAGGCGTGTATTTCATTTTATTACTAAAATATAATTTTATTCATTGAAAAAATAGTGAAAATCATTGTTTTGTTAAAAAGGATTTAATTTTTTATATATTGTATAAAAGTTTGAAATAAAGTATTCATTTTCACGAATTCTATTCAAACGTAAAGAATTGTTTACAAAACATAACTGTAATTACAAAACTGTAGGCCAGGTCTACCTTTTCTTTATCGATATCCGGGGGTAAATATTTCTATGATTCAGACTTTTATTAAACAGATTTATTTAATATTCAATTTTGCAATACATTTTTCAAACAGTCATTCAATTCAATCAAATTAGACATTGATTTATAGTTTTCTTTAATTTAATAACAAATTTTAATTCAAATTATTATTGATTGCAGATTCCGGTCCATTTAAACTGTGGTAATAATGCCGTTCACCTGTTCCGATATTTGCAAAATCATTTTAGCCATAATTCTGCCCCCTTTGGTATGTATAACACAAATATTAGCATAAATTATATGCTATTCAACACAAATACAGAAAACAAAATCAATTGTATATTAAATATACTTTTATATGAAATATTAGGGCGTTTTGGCGGAGAAGGGATGTGGTGTTGACCTTCTAATCAATATCGCACTGACTATACTTGGTTTCATACCCGGGATAATTCACGCACTTTATATTATATTCAAATACTGATTACAACTTCATATTTGGATACAAAAGAAATTATTTTCTCTTTTATATACTTTTAAAACAATTTATCATTTATTAGCAAATCGTAAGTGATTTTAGTATTAATGAAAACATTTTGCAATCAATTAACTGTCAATTCATTTCATAGTTTGTCTCCACAACTCATGTCTTGATATACCAAATGGGTTTCAAATCAATGTTTATATTAAATCAATGGCTAATTAGTCGCAAAATATGATAATCAAAATGAGTGTCGAAATTATTATTCAATCAATAATTCAATATATTTTGTGATTTATTTTTTAATTGTTTTAGTTTTACATATTATTTACATTTCTATTCAGGATTTTCAGTGTTTTTTATCATTAAATAAAAATTACCTTTCACAAACCTTAAACATTATTACAATCGTTTGTTTATTAAGCTATCAATGGCTTTGAAATAAATTTTCTAATAAATGGATAATTCATAACAAATTTAATTGTAATTATATTCTCTCTCATTTTATGTTTATATTGTTTAATACCCTGATCACTAGAAAAGATATTTGATTTTATTGATAAGATCTAGTGAAGATAATTTTATTGAACAATATTATCATTTATTATTTGATCAACGATAATTTATACAAGTGAAAACACAGTTGTTAAATATTCAGGTAAAATCAACCTACCGACACACCGACTCTTCATGTTGGCCAGGATATAAGAAACCGGGGAAGTTTATCTCAAATAAGTTTAATTAAACTTTGCTATTTTAATTAACGTAGTGTTCAATAATGAATAGCAATATCAGGATTAATGATAACAACCAATGGGTAAACACTGGGATTGATGTTTAGAAATCAGGTGCTGTTTCACACAAACATTTGATACTCCATTGGTATATAAGTTGTGAACAGTCATTGCATTTCAATCATAAATAATATTGTATTTGAAAAACACTTTCAAAGACTAAGAATATTCTGAAATAAAAATGAATTCATTTGTTGTTATTATTTCATTGCTTTTCATTGGATTCACGTCTGGTTTGCATTCAAATCAATATTCAATTCAATGTAAAACTAATTATTTATTTGTATTAACAGCTCAGGTATGCAATGATGTGAACGAAGAATACAAAAACTGTGGAACTGCCTGCCCGGACAACTGTGATAACTACAATCAAACCGATAGAGGCTGCACCAAACAATGTGTGCAAGGTTGCTTTTGTATGAAACCATATGTTAGAGATGAGAGCACTGGTAGATGTGTTTTAACAGACGATTGTCCCAAATGTTATGATCCAAATGAAGAGTTCAAAGGATGTGGAACTGCATGTCCTCTCACTTGTAATAACTTTGCGAATCCTCCGAAAGGATGTACTGAACAGTGTGTTATCGGATGCTTCTGTAAAAGTCCTTATGTTAGAGATGAGAGCACCGGTAGATGTATGCTAACTGAAGACTGTCCCAAATGTAATGAAGAACACGAAATATTCAAAGGGTGTGGAACTGCTTGTCCTCTCACATGCAATAACTTTGCAAATCCTCCGAATATATGTACCGAACAGTGTGTCAGAAGCTGTTTCTGTGAAGAACCCTATGTAAGGGATGAGAGCACCGGTAGATGTGTTTTACCAAATAATTGCTAAATATTGATAATTAAATGAATTTATTTATAAATATTTATATTTTATATTAATTTTTATTAATAAATCTATTTTTGAATTACAAAGATCAAATTTATTTAAATAATAACATGATATAAATATGATATGAAAATATAATGATGGTAGATTTATGAATTAAATTGTATTTAAATGTGTTTATATTTGTTATCAAGGTAAGTAATTATTACTATTCAGATAAAAAGTGATTTATACTGATAACGGAATTCACCAATTAATACAGAAAAGTGATTACATCTCCAAATTATATTTGAATGTACTCATAAGGTGCAAAGATGCAAGGTGCAAATAAATCAAGGTAAAAATAAAATTACAATTTATAGATTAATTCCAAACTCATGACACAAAAGGCGATTGCATTTCCAAATCCATATATTTGTTGAAAAATAAATAAAATGTTATTTAATTTCAAAACAATTTCTGAATTTTTCTCATATAATAACAACTCATTAATAAATAACTGATATTTTTTATCGCAATGATTCGTTGTTTCAATAAAAACCTTTGACACCAGTCTTTCAAATATACCAAATTGATGTAGGTTCTTTGCTCTGGAACAAATAATAGTTAAATTGAAGCAATGCAAATTATTTAATTACATTTTTCTCAATCCTTCTTTAATATTGAAATTTAAGTTCTTTCTAATAACAAATGATGATAAAGTGGTGAACGAAATATCACCTGTCTTAATTAAATTGAAATTATATTTCTTGTAATTATTCATTAAATAATTGATATCTAATTCATCGGTTAATAAAATCTTTCTTTTAGTCTTCAAATCAATCAATAATTTTAATTTATTTGTATATCTTTTCAAATCTTCTATTCTTGGTATCAATTCTTTGTATTTCTTGGAATTGAATAAAGGAAAATTGTTTCTGATTATATATCTGATAAGATACAAATATTGACATAACCTACCTTGATTATTATTTTATATGCAAGGCTCCCGTTGTGACATATTATTTGAATATCGTTTCTGTCATATAATTGTTTGAATGTTTCAATTCTGTCCTCACCTTTGTGTATAAGTCTTGACTGGATATCAGATATGAATAGATTGTAAAATATGAATGAAAATAAAATCCAAGTTATCAGGGATATTCTGGTCTTGTGTTTGGAAATGTTAATGTCTAAAACAATTGATGAAAATACAAATGTATTAATGATTATATTTTACTATTACTAACTTTGATTCAGAATTACTGATAAATAATCAAAAATAATGTTTAGTTTGAGTTTAAAGTTTGAGATATTTGTGAAAATCATTGCTAGAAATGAAAACACAATAAGAATCCAAACATTTGTGTGAAATGTTGTCAACAAAGAGTGGATTCCAGTGTTTTTACTCATAATAGTAGGGCTGCTTAACATAGCTAAAGGTCGGAGGCCTGGCATTTGATATAAATAATCTACCAGTGCTTCCCTTTCTTCATTCCAATAGTAATGATTGAGAGGTAAATCGATTGTCTGTGAAAACAATGATTAAAAATACATTCAATTATTTGAAAACTTTACCTCATTTTTAACATAAAGTAGATTTACATCCAAAGTATTGTTACGTTTCTTAATCTCCAATGGATTTTCTATAACTTTAATGAATTTCACTCTAAATGAATGAAAATTTATATTCACTTCAATATTATTGATATATAAAGTGATAATTTACTTGTGATTAAAATACAGCACAATATTATTCAAAAATTCATTATAAATATTGACAATACATATAATTTGATCATCCTCAAATTTTATACTACTATCCTTTATCCCAACTCTTATAGAGAGTTCATTATTTGAGCTAAAATTATAATTATATTTGTTAAAACAATTCATTTTATGTTATTATATATTAAATGTATATTTTATAATCAACTATAGTCTAACAATATATTTGCTTTCTTATTTTATTATTGTTGTCGCAAAACATGTCATTGAAAGCACACGAGTAAAATGACATAACATAGTGAGGATATAATTAAAATTTCATAAATGATTGATAACTACAAATGTTTTTTGCATGTTATGATTATTTTTAAATACTGTTGAATACATTAATGTTTAATAATTTTTCTTTTTTTATTCAAGGCAATTTTATTATTTGTTATTTTTAATACTACAAATATATAATTATTATTGTTTGGCAATTTATTTGGGTTATCATTGATTCAGGCAGCTGAGTTTATAAACTGTCACGTGTACAGTGCTTAGTATATCAACATGGACAAATAACATTAATATTAGATTTTAGAAAATAAATAAAAATATTCAATAAATAAAACACAAAAAGCGATTGCATTTCCAAATGTGAATATTTGTTGAAAAATAAATGAAATGTTATTTAATTTCAAAATGATTTCTGAATTTGTTTGCAATAGACGTAAAGATTGTTTGATAAATAAATTATCATTTTTATCGATGGGTTTATTTGCTCTGCTTAACCCATTTGACACTATCCTATCAAAGATACCAATTTGAATCAATCTTCTCAGCCTTAAAATGTACAAATGTTAACAGAGATTTACAGAGATAAACAATTATACCCCTCACATTTTACTCAACTTCTGTTTAATATTGGGATCCAATGTTTTTCGTGCAACAAATGAGTAGAGTCCTATTTCAGAGAAATCTCCGGCTTTATATAAATTTAATTTATATTTGTCACTGAACAGTTTAATACAATACTCGATAACAAATTCATTCGCCAATAGAAGTGTTTTATTTAACTTCATCTCAATTAAAAACCTCAATATATTTGAAGTCCATTTTATTTCTCTTATTCTTGGTATTAATTGTCTGAATTCCTAATCATGATTTAATAATAATAATAATCAGGGAGAAATGAACAATTATTTCATACCTTTTTGACTATTTTCATGGCATATCTATTTTCAAACACAAATAATTGAATGTCTTTTCTGTCAATCAATTGTTTCATTGTTTCAATTCTTTCCTCTCTTTTGTGAACCAGATTTGACTGAATATCAGATACGAAGAGATTGTAAATAATAAATGAAAATAAAATCCAAGTTATCAGTGATGTTCTGGTTTTGGCTTTTGATATATCTATACCTAAAAAAATAATTTTGAGATTTTGTAAACAATTTAATTTTAATCGTCACTAACTTTGGTTAAGAATTACTGATAAATAATCAAAAATAATGTTTAGTTTAAATTTAAAGTTTGAAATATTTATGAAAATCATTGCTAGAAATGAAAAGACAATAAGAATCCAAACATTTGTGTGAAATGCTATCAATAATGACTGAATTCCAGTGTTTTCGTTCATAATTGAGAGACTGCTTATCATAGCTAATGGCGAAAGACCCGGATAGAGATTCAGATAATCTACTTTAGCTTGTCTTTCTTCATTGCGCATAAAATAGTCCAGAGCAAAATCAATTGTCTATCAATTAATAAATTTTATTTAATAAAGAAAATTAATTCAAAAAATACTATAAATTACTTCATTTATAAGCAAAAGTAGATTTGAGTCGAAAGTGTCGTTCCGTTTCTTAATTGCCATTTGGTTTCTGAACACATGAATGAAATCAACACTAAATGAAATGATGTTTAAAATAATTTATAACATTGTTATATGACTTAACTTATTATTAAACAAACTAATAACGGCTTTTAATATATCGATATAAATACTTTGGAGACAGATACATTTATTATCATTATAAGTGATGTCGTAATCATTTATACCCACTTTCAAAATATATTCATCGTTTGAATGTTTGTTAAAATTTATTTTATTAAAACAAAATACATTTTTTAATGAATTATTCATAACTGTATTAATAATGTTATATTTTACAATGCATAAAGTGTCCTAGATAAAATAAAATATATTATCGACTTGTCACGAATAGCATTAATTGTTTTCATTTCTAAAAAGAACACTACTCAATTAATAATTATTTTCAAGAGCTTCTATAGAAATTTATTTTTCCTTGATTCATTTTTATACGGATTTCAATCAATCAACGTAAAACAAATTTTTTTGTAACTGATAATTATATTTATTGTGAATTTAATATTAAATAATAATTAAATGTTAATCAATAAAATATATTTATATTAAGTTTTGGGAACTCAAATATATAAAGAGTTTGTTATGTATGTATTGAAATGTGTTTTCCCCTCATTTTAATATAAAAATAAAATAAACCATGGTCCATCAATATTTCATTAAGAAAAGAGTATAAAATATAAAATATACAAAACAATTATTATTTCTTTAACATATTATTAGCTTTAAAGTATTCCATCATTTTCATCATGAGATTGGCGTAGGCACACTTTTCTATATCATCTGACAGAATCTCTGGCTTCCAATCAATGATTCGTTGAAATTCTTGTACACTGGTAATTTTGCGTTTATCTCCAAACCTGCTCGGATCTGAAATGGGAAATACAATTAAATATTGAAAAGTAAAAATCACTTCACTTCTCACTAAAATGTACTTACTTATAGATCTGGCAAACTTTTGATGTTCATGCTTTAGAATTATTAGCAATTCACACCCAGGTATGTTATACACTTTTTTAGAGTATTCATCCACTTCTTCGGACACTTTTCGTGTCACTGGTGTTTCCATTTGTGTTTTCCATCTTGGCACTTTTTGTTTCTTTTTCTCCACTTTCACAGCAGAACTGTCGCATTGGGAAGACATTTCACGATTTTTAAAATTGAAAAAAATATCAAATATTAAACAAAATTATGAGCTTTTCGTTAAAAAACAAACCCTTTTATAATCAATATTTAATGGACTTTACAGGGGGTACAGGTATAGTAATATCACACTTTGATTGGTTAAGGGGTTGAAAACAGGTTTAAAACCAGTTTATTAAATTAAAAACCGGTTTTCTTATCTTGATAAGAATTTAGGTCAATTTTATTTTTACCGGTTTGGAACCAGTTTTTCAACTTTTAATCTGGGTCACTTTCTTAAACCTGTCTTAAATTAGGTTAGCTAGCATAATTTCAAAGTGGGCGGCCCCCGCGACCCCGGGCAAATGTGTAGGGGGCGCTGTGTATAATTAGGTCATTGCGCATGTGTACACGAGATTTGGGTCAGTATAGGGGGCGCATTGGGAAACTGGTTTTAATTAGGTTAATAATATGCAAATATATTGAGTTACAGGAGATATTACAACTGGCAAAAGCGTGTTGGGAAGAATTTTGAATTTGCCCCTGTTAAAGAATTTTAACCCTAAGTTGTCCTGGAAAAAGTCCCTAAATATTAACAAAACAATAAATTACACGTATTATAAAAATTCTAAAAAACAACCTTGTTTCTATTATTCACAAACAATAGTAAACATAATTAAGGGTGAAATTGACGGTTTTATGAAAATTATTATTAAGGGGCAAAAATAATAATATCTTAGTCACTATATTTGCAAAATAAGTGTTATTTAGAGTTTTACAG
>JAQGAT010001353.1:0-15111 GCA_034687845.1 Pantelozetes paolii
TAGGGTCCGCTCAAAAAGCGATCAAAACATTATATAATAGTTATAATTATTTATAAACAAAAATTTTGTGGTATATTATAGACAGTGGAGAACAATGGTTATCAATTAAATTTAGCCCAGGTATGTATGTTTACATGTATGAAAAGCGCGCCGGTATTTCGTTATACTTAATAATTATGTGAGAAAACAATTGCCTTAAACCCAAGCCATTGGACTGAATAAGAGGGGTATGTATTGTAAACGAAGCGAAAAATAACACTGAAGTGAAAAAAGTTTCTCTTCATTCGTCTTCTTCTCGTTTTGACGGTTAAACACAACTATTGTTAACCTATTTCTTACACAAAACAAAAATTTTCACGAATCGACACCTCATATAACAAATTGTCTATAAGGGCACTGTAAGGCACTGTAAGGGCTCCTACTCTTTAGGGGCGAATGAATTGTTAACTAAAAATCTTTTCTCATATTTTTCGGATGACTTGAAGAGAAATTTTTTTCACTATTTTTTCTCTAAAAATAGTAAATTATAGCGAAAACGAAAAATGACAGCAAAAGAGGAAATAACTTTCTTAAGCGTCATAAACAACAAAACTGATGCCTAACCGGCCTAACCGTACCATTCGTTACGGCTTTATGTATAACATGAGTATTGAAATCAATAAATATGTTATGATTTATGATTTAATGAACGAATGCTTTCATTCTGTATATGTTTTTCTGCGAAACTAACGATTAGTTTTCATATTATGTTTTGCTTTGCAACCAATTGTGGCCGCGATTTATGATCGCATTCTTTACCACCAATTGCTATAAACTATGAGTTTTAATCAGAGTAAGTGTTCGGCACAGGTAGTTAAGCAACAACAAGATTCAATAGAAGCATAAAATACATTGAATATATCAAATCATAAAATATATTTTCACTGCAAAACCAATTTTAATGGTCTGAAGCGATAACTAGTAAGTGCTTTGAAGGCAATGAGTCCGTCAGTCGCGAAGTCTGGTCGCGATCTCTAAATGCCTGAACCAATAACTTAACACAACCTGTAATTAAAGCCCCTGTGAAAGAAGCGGCGCTAATATTTGTTGCATTTTTTAGTCCAAAACAAAATTTGAGTTTAAAGTTATGAACACTTACTCTATATTGAAAGGCGTTATGAATATTATAGACAAGTCTTAGAGTGGAAACAACAAAACACTATCCAATGGTTAGTTTGGTTTTGTTTAGACCCAACTCTAAGACATCACTGTTTCGTAAGACTTTATGCAATTCATGACTTCAGGCAAAACTGTTTTGGATTCTTGTGCTCTGACTATGAAATCACAAGGAATTGTATATTTCGTGTAATTTTCTGTTTAAACTGTTTTTAATCCAAATATTATTGAATTTGTGTTAATGTTTGGCAATTTGTTTGCATTCAATCAAACGAAGAAATGTTAAATATTTTTAACGGAAAGCACTGTTTATTGTAATCAAACAAATGCTTAGAAAAATGTTTTCATTTCAAACATAAGTTTTAGCTATAAATGAATGATTGAATGAATGTTAATATGAATGAAACAAAAATGAGAGAAATATGTAATTCATGTCATAAACAAAACAGAAATATTTATTTATATATCAATATATTATTGAAACCCAAAGAGCGTTGACATCCGTTAATACATATTGAAAATTATGACTTCAGTCCTAACTGTTGGACACATTAATTATAAGATTGAAAAATATTTGCAATCTATTTAAAAGTACATAACTCTGGGCACTCTGTGGTCATAAACTATAAACAACTTTTCGAAGTCATAATTGCTTTTCATATCATAAACAACCGGTGCTTTCATTTTACATCTTCATTATTGGCACTTTTCATATAATGTTGAGCAATGAATGACAAGGACAAGGCAACACCGGGATACCTGTGCCCTCACTAACACATACTCCGATGGCCTATCATATTTAATAAGGGGCTATAATTTTCGGCCTCTCTATTACACTCTATATTTCATGACAACCGTCGGACTCAGGGATAAATATATTGGCGATGATATTAACATAACATTTAATATAAGACTCATCTGTTTCTGCAGATGTATTATATCATAAGCAATGTAATCATCTTTTCCAACTCATCATCACTTTTGTTGTGTTCACTCATTGTCTGTAATATAAATATAAATAACATTTTATTTATTCAAAAAATTTCTTTAAGAGAAACAAATTATTACTATTTTTGTGTTGAAAGAAATTCTTTTGCCATTTATTCCTATATTTAACTGATTTTAAAGTTTTTTAGTTTAGTTTTCAAAGCTTTGTTTTTTTTTGTTTTAAGCGTTTAAGGGTTTTATTGCTTTATATTTGACATGAAATGCAATAAAAACTAAGCGATAGATCAAATCGTTTAACATTTGCTTCAATTATTTCAGTTTTCAAACGACTCTTTCAAACGACTAATTACTCTCAGAATAAGCAAAGAAAAGACAAAATACAAGCATTTTTACGATTAATTTAATTACTGTTAAGACCTATACTTTTGGCTAATACTGCAATAAAACGGGTTAACACTATGCATAACCAGGGTATGTCTGGCACATGAGGGTTGGTCTAGAGATAAAACAACAGAGTCGTCAAAATAATTTCACTATCTCTGTATCAAATTATTTATATAACTGAAAGGGTATTTCTCAATAATAATTAGTGATAGTAATAATGACAAAAACAACAGTCCCCTGGACTTTATCTTTAAGGAACAGGTAATCAATATTAAATTTATTATTAAAGATAGCAATAAAATGCAATCATTTGTGTTATAATATTACAAAACTAACTGTAATTCAAATATTTGTATATTTTTTGGAATAATTGCAAACTTTTATGCTTTTATGCAATGATTTTATTATTAAATGTTTTATTGTTTAGAAATTTTCGTAACTCTGAGCCAAATATTGTGGGAATTGTAAGGAAAATCCCAAATAAAACTACAATTGATATCAAATTGAGATAAAAACTAATTGAATCAAAATTTTTATTTGATTATTAAAACACTTGCAGTAAAAGTGTAGATAAAATCTCAGTTAAGATATGACTAATAAACAAAATGTTGAGATATTTTACTTTTCTTTTGCTTAAAACTTAAAAACAATTTTCTTCCGAAACATATTTTGTTTTGTCGACAAAACGTTTTTACTTTTAATATATCTGTCATTTTTGTAATAAAAAAAAATATTATTTGCAAATAACATACAAATAACTAAATATAAAATGAGTTTTTAAAAGTCATTAAATGCAGAAATATTTAACATTAGTTAGTAATAGGAAAAACATTAATGTTTAAAAGTTCCCCTGATTTCCAATTATAATATATTAATAATAATAATAAACATTTGGAGAGAAATGTAATAAAAACTAAAAAAAACAAAATTACTTTTCCTTATGATTGGTATTCATAACTAGATTTAGGCATAAATTTGCGTATATTTAAGTGTATTTTCTTCAAAACCATTATTGTTGTTGAAAATTAGATAACTATTGATAACTATTATCGATATAATAATGAATAAATAAATTTCCCAATAATTATAACATTTAAATAAAATTTATTGTATTTTTGGGTTAATTTACTAATTAATGCGGATATGGTTTGAAGGGAGAGAAAAGATGAAAGGTCTTTTAAACGTTGATTTTCTTTTTTGCAAATAAATAAAAGGTATGATTAATATGAGATAACTTTGAGAAATGTCATAAGAGTTTACTTTTGATTAGTATTAGAGACAGAAAATGTCAATAATATTGAGTTTGCGGTTAATATTGTTGTTATCACTGCTAATGTTGGCATCGCTTTTGAAAATTAAATTTCAATTGAGTGCATCTGAAAGTGATATTTAAGTATAATTTAAACATTAATTTAATTTTTAAACAAAATTTATACTTTTATTGAATTTATTTATCACTTATTTGAATGTATTTTTCGGTTTAATTATAAATAAATAATTTTAATTAGAGGTAAGACTTGTAAATCTGGTAATACTTGACGTCAAAGGCTTTACTTATTTAGTAATTAAGATAAGAAATTGAGTTAAATATAAAAATCATAATTCAATTATCAGTTGATCGGCCGGTCATCACATCCACTGACGTCTAACGCAGTTATCAACAAAAATGTCTAAGAATTTTGATTCCGATTATTATCTCAAACAAAGTTTACATTACTTTTTGATTAAATTAAAAAACTTTACATTAAATTCAAGTTTTCTTTTGAGTAAGAAATTTGTTTTCATTAAAAATATATAACTTTTGATTAAATAAATAAAAAAATGATTAAAAAATTTGATAATAGTTTTGTTTATTAAAAATATTTTAAACTTTCAAACATTTTTTATTAATTCTAAAAATTAATTCACTTAAGAGTTGTTGTCATGAAATATGATTTAATATATTCAATGGGTTTCTAAAAAATATTTGTTTATTATTAGTGAGACTTATAATTGAATTATTGGTTCAAAAGCGCAAAAGTCTTATAATTTTGATTGTTTTCAGTGATAATGTATGGCTCTTATGGCCCGAAGGATTGTAGGAGAAGTTGTGGAGGAATGTTGAGTACAAGAGAGGATACAAAATGGGCCAAAAAGGTATCGAAACGTTAAAAATACATTTATTTTAGACCCGACTGTCCAACAACTGCTAATTTACGCGCTTTGCGGCTCTTTTGTGGTTCGCTTAACGTTAATGATTAGATGATTAGATTGAGTACATAAATGCTTTTTTGCTTACTTTCCGTTTTAAAAGGTAGGCCCTGTGCTCTCGACCCAACTGTGCAACGGAAAACATTAGTGCCTTAATTACCACCTAATACTCCCAAAACACAAATGCAATTATTCACAGATTTTAACAGTAATTAACAACAATTATAAACAATTTGTTA
This sequence comes from Pantelozetes paolii, assembly GCA_034687845.1. Taxonomy (NCBI): domain Eukaryota; kingdom Metazoa; phylum Arthropoda; class Arachnida; order Sarcoptiformes; family Oribellidae; genus Pantelozetes; species Pantelozetes paolii. The sequence goes on from JAQGAT010001353.1 coordinate 4,917, forward strand.
TAAAATGTCAGAAAATGATTGAAATTTTGTTTTTAATAATTATTTTTCTCAACAAAATATTCAATAGTTATTCAATTGAAACGGTTTTTTGTGTGGAAAAACAATTTTAAGTCTATTAAGAGGTCTTTTGTTTTGTATTTTGTGAAATGCACTCAAAATTTGTAAGACTTTATAGTATTTTTCAATTTTTAACCCAATATTTGCCTCTATTTGAAGCAGAAGTGGTTATAATTGAAAAGAAAATGTTTGGTTAGAAATAGTTTCTGTATATACCGGTGCCCATCATTGGTGCCCATCATTGACATGAGTGGAACACTAGAACTATTGGAAAGTGTTTTTGTTTATTGTATTTTGGATTTTGTGGTCTTCTATGGCATTCAATAGCCATATGTTTGGGTCTAATATCCAAACAGATTCTTATCGATTGAGGTTTTCCTGTGAATAATGTTTCCAAAAGTGTAGATCCAATGTCTCTTAACCGATGAGGTGTTTGACACTGCGGTGGGTCATGCGGTGGGCCATAAGGGGGTCAAAGAGCACAATAAAGTGGCACAAAATACGTGAAAACTGTCTCATAAAACATGACTCGTGTTTTGATGGTTCGGTAGTTTTCGCGACATTTCTATACAATTTGACAATTATTTCCTTTTTTCCTACCCATCCCTACAACCGATTCAGACAGTCCTGTATAGCCTCCGTTCCGGTGATCTCACATTGAATGTGTGAGCACTTTATTAAACAGTCCTTCCAATGGCTTTGTTGTAAGAGTTATGTCCTGAAAGTTAATCTATTGATGAACTAAACCAACAATAGATGTAATACAAGAAAGTTGTTTGAAATGTGATTCAAATGTTTGGAAAAGTGTTTCAAATGAAAATTTATTTGTGAAAAGTGATTGTCTGCACAAAAATGGTCTTAAAATTGAATGAATTCTCCGAAAACTGTCTGAAAAAACAAAACCAAATGTTTTCAGACATGAAATCAAAAATCAAAACTTGATTTTCATTATTCAAACGTTCATTCAATTATCGGAATTGAAATGTTATTTCAAATTCATGTCTTATTTTGAAGTTTTATTTATGTTTTTATTTATTTTACTGACATTTCAGTTGAATATAAAATATGAGAAATATTTTATTAAAAAGTAATTGTTTTTTGTTTTTGAATTCAAAATAACATTTTATATTCACTTTTTTCAGAACTGGTTTTTTGTATTGTATTTTGTGTTCAAATTATTTTTTGTTTTTAAAATTTAACTTCAATTGTGATAATCAGGGGGTGTAGGGGTGTATAACCCGGATTTGTCTCTACATGTCGGCCGAGTATTAAAAATAACCCTAAGTTTGGAAACTGAAATAGTTTAGGCAAATGACCCCCTGTGTGTGTACACTGTTTTGAATCAACAAATAGTATCCCCTGTCTGTCTTAATCACTGGTTCCCCTTCAGTTAAACCCCTTAATATGTCTTAATTGAAGTGAAGGTTACTTTTTATTTTCAACAAATAATTTCATTATTATTAATCAAAAAAGTTTTGTTGAAATGAAAATCAAATTTAGATTTAAATTAAATTTTCTTTTATTTAATAAAATACTTTCCGACTTAAGACCAAAACCATTAAATGATTACAATTCAAGGCTAATAATCAATTAGTCTTTGGGTTTGAGGCACCGGTATATCACAGCAGTTATTAATAATGACTTGAATATGATTTGCATTTGATTGATATCAGGGATAATAATATTTGAATTAATTTTTTTGGGTTTATTTTATTTTATGTAAATTTAATTGAGATTCAAATGAATGTTAAATACAATCAGAAAAATCTATTTTAGATTTGATTTGAAAATAATTTTTTTAAAAAAAATCATTGAAAAATATAAGTCTCAGAGTGACTGAAGGCTAGGGTATTGTGATTTCAATGCGATTCACGGCCTCTAAGAGAGACATTTCACTCGTCATTACTTGAATGTCAGGGATGTTCACAATCAATCAATTCAGGGGTATTTAGGAAACATTATTCAAAACATAATTATTCGTAAATAAAATGTAAGAATAATTGAATATTTAATCAATTTATTACTCAATTTCAAGTAATCCTGATTATAATTTCAATTTTTCTGGAAACAAGATGTTGACTGAAAGAGTAATCACCTTGGTGTTTTGCACAAACACTGGTTTATAAATATTAATAATTTAAATCTAAAAATACATTGAACTGAAAGTTGTTTCCAGACATCAATGAATCTTTCAAATGATTTCATACAAAGTATTGCTATTTTTAAAACATAAAAATCAAATCATGAATACAATGAGTGAATGAATGAATGAGTGTCTGATATCTGAACCAATAATTAAATGAATTTTGAGGCCAAACAACAAAATAATATTCTTTGCAATGAAATGGCAATTCTTTGGGCGCTCTTTGGTATCACTTTAGGCGCCAATCAATGTCAAAATTAGTGAACAATTAATTCTTCATTTAACCAATAATTCACTTTTTGAGAGGCCAGCCCTTAGTGGCGCCGACATCATAACTTAAGACCTGTAACTAATATAAGATGTTATAACAGGTCAGGGATTTGAGGATTACTTTTGACGGCGAAATGTTTTTTATTAAAAATTATTATATGTGTTATAAACAACGGGTTATCAACTAAATTGAATTTAAAACATCACTGATAAGGGGCTCAACAAACAAATTATTAATGATTAGGTGCGACCCAACGCCGCCTCCGCTTTAAATTATACTCAATATTAAAGTTGTTTTATATATAATATAATTTGTTTGAGAATCCATTGAAAGAAGAATTTATTATTGTTTTATTATATTTGTAATAGATTTGCAATAAATTTACATTAATTTGAAGAAAGAGTTAAAAATAGATTTGCTTTTGGTTTCAATTTTGTGTTAAAATTGATTTTCAATCAAATATTTAATTTAAGTTCAGATTTCAAAACACTTGAAAACTTAGTGTTTGTTTTGTTTTTCATAGTTATCTAATATCTTATCTTAATTTATGTTTTGTGTAAAAATGAAAAATAGTTTTTAAACTTTTTATTATATGTTTTGCAAACTTTCAAATTGTTTTTATGTACTTGTCTTCAGTAAAGTTTATATAAAAGCAATTTTGAAATATATTTTTTTTATATATAAAATTGACTCAAATTTCTTAGTATTTGCGCTCAAATTATCGCTCAAATCACACAAAAATAATATTATCAGTGATAAAAACGTACATAAAATTCAGGATTTTCCTGAAAAATACCAAAAGTGTGTCCAAAAAACAACACAAAACATCAAATTTCATGAATCATTTGATTTTAATTGCAAAAAATATATAATAAAAATTTCATTTGAATTATTCATTCATTTGTTTCTTATTTTGTTTACATTTTTCAAATATTTAATCATTACTTAATACAACAGAAATTAAATTTCACTCAAATTTCTTATTGCATTAATAGTTGGAAATTACCAAGGTTACAAAATGAATAAAATGTAGTTCAAATAAATCAACAAGTTAAAAATAAAATTCACAAATAACTGTCTAAAAGGGGATAAAGTATTTTTCAATCAAAATGTGTTTATTCAATAAAGTTTTATATTTTCACTCAAAACATCAAATTTTCATAAGTTATCTGTTGTTGAAGAAGACATACCAATCCAGTCATTGTCTATATTTCTCAAGTTTTCAATTGTTTTTAAGTAAAAGCATTTTATTTTTGTGTCAAATATACCCTAATTTGGAAAATAATATAAATTTAAAAATATTTGAATTTTTTGTTTTGATTATTGAAAAACAAATAAATTATAATTGCATTGAATTGATGTCAGCTTTAAATTTGAGACTAATTACTCAATTGACTGAATTAGTGGTCATTAAGTATAACACCAAATGTTTGTCAGAACTGAACGATAGTTTTGATGCAAATCTATTGAAGAATACATTGAATTCTTTGACTTTAAATCTTCAGTTCAGTTGATATTCAGTGATAGCCTCGAAGGCTAACACAAATCAGACACAAGAACTTAACTTCTGACAGAAAGATGAGGTGACCTTTCACTACATTATATGCCATTCCTATACAAAACCTATCATGAATTTTATCGGTTTTGAGAGTCATTAAAAGAAATAATTTTTTGTGAAATCATCAAAAGAGAAGAAGAATGAGAGGAAAACTAGAGAAAGAACTGTTGTCTGAGTGCCAGTAATACCTCCCACATCGCACAGGTATTAAAGCCAAAGCCTAACAATGATCATAAGATCTTCAACTGTCTCTTGAAATTTATAAAAAAGAGAAAATAATCAAAAGAAGAGGAAAAAGAGTGACTTTAAGTGTTGTTACAAAAACATCACAAGAATTATAGGATTGAGTTTCAAAATCACTGACAAATAGATAGCCCTTTGAAACGAGTATTTATTTTATTTGGTTTTATTGAGCCATTTATGGCACTGTCTATGAGTTTAATGTTTTTCAAATGACTTCTTTTAAAAAAATATTTTATTCGCCTTTTATTTGTGTATAAAATACTATAAAATAAATCTTTGAATCTTCAGAAACATCTAAAAAATAATTAACAAAAAAGTGATAGACATTTGAAAAGAGAGAGAAATTATTTTCAAAGTCTTTGCAGAAAAGTAGTGAAAAATAAAATACTTTCTTATGTTTTATAAAACCGTTTACTTTCTCCTCAGAAATAATTTATCATTTAATCTAATACTGAAAAAAACTTTTAGTCTTATATAAAGTTATCGCGACTTTTATAACTCCAGAGTTATATCAATGTCTTAACAGTGCTTTCCAGTCAAGACATGAGTTAATGTATAAAAACAACACCTTTTTGTGGACAATAAATGCAAAGCTAATCTCAATTTTAATCAAATTTTCAAAATAAAAAACATTGAAAATACTATTAGAAACTGAATGTCAGCTTAAAATTGAGGCAATATTTTAGGGGAACATTTTCAGGTGCTATACATATCATACCATAGCATAGTTTACCACCAATTGATTTAAAGGGGAATTTGAAAAAACAGAAGAAATAAAATTAATGTAAACCTCTTATCGATTATTTTGCGGCTATTAAGCCATAAATAACTCTTTAATAAATCATTTAATAATTGTTTACATAATTGCAAAACGGATTACAGTTTATGAAGAAAAACAAATAAAATTAAAATATTTTTATTGCGATTTCAAAGAGAGGTCTGCTTTGAATACATCGACAAAATTATCTGATTTATTGTCGATTAGAAAATCAGTTTAAATTCAATTTTGCAGGCGTTAAACAACAGGAGTGACCAAGGGGGCGTGAAATTTGTTTAAGGTTTTATTTTTAAATGTTCTGGTTTACAGAATTTGTTTTTTATATGCGTTAAATAATCTTGAATATACATAAGTGTTAGTATATCATGAAAATAAGGGTCAAAAGTGTCTAAATTTGATTGATTTTAAGTTTTAGTAAATTATCTTTAGATATACTCCCATTAGATGAGGCAATGGAGGAATGGATGATAAACTGTGAGAAACTGAGAAACTAATAGAAAATTTTGTTATTTTTTTAAAGCAAAAGATTACACAATAATTGTATACAAAGAGAAAGTAATTAAATTAAAAAATCAATAAATAATTTGAGATTTTGTGATGAGATTAGAGATTATATAATATTTATTTAAAAGAGACTCTGTTTTAACCGAAAACCAAATACAAACACAAACACAACGTATTGTCTGTTGTATTGATTTTTAGAGGAAAACCTCCAAAAAGTCATTCATTTATTATATACTAGTAATAGATATGAAAGGCAGTCAAAGGCAGCCAAAGATGGAATTCCTCCGTAGCCTCCGGTGCCGGTAAAGCACTTTGTTTTGCGCGTATCTTAACGTAAGCTATTTCGTGATCGGTTCCCAAACTATCGGTCCATTTCATCATAAAGTTAAGCGCAGACACAGCTATTGGCGCTCAACAGCTATAAGCGGACGTAACCAATGAATTATTGATTTGAGACTCTTTTCAACTGCACCCTCACCTCTGCTAAACAGCACTGGATATCTGCACTAAATTTGCACAAAGATTGCTCACAACTTTGACCAAAACACTTGAGTTTTGGCAACTGACTGACCAGAGGTGAGCACTAGAAGAAAAAAGTTATTAAAATGCAGTGCAAAACAGATCTGCACTTATATATAGAAAATAGTTATTGTGTTTGTAATAAATTATTAGTTCGTGATTCTGGATGTGAAAGGTATCCCACTATAACAGTCTGAGCCCTGTTTTTATGGGGTTTACACCTCTAAAGAAATGACAAACTAAGCACATGTAGAGCCAGAATCACACAATAATGGTTGGCATCACTAACAGTGCTATTATTAGATAATTTATTTTTTTGTGAACATCCGAGTCCTGTATTATATCTGAGTTTCGGATAATCATATAATGAGGTGCTAAGGTGTTAATAGCCATATGGAGGGCACAGGTATTCAAAAATGCATTATATATCGACTTTCAATGAAGTCTTGAGTGGAATTGGGTTTTAAAGGAAAGCATAAATTTCTATGAAAGCAAATAACAGACATCAGAAAAGTTGTATAGGATTTCAATCAAAGAGTACAGTATTTCACTCAAATATTAACTCAAATTTCAAATTATTTTTTTTACTGCTTATTATTATTGATGGATAGCTTGAGGTCCAGTGCCTCCGCTGTGAGTAACCAATACTGTAATCGATTTTTACTGAAAACAGTACTTTCTTTAAACTTTTTTATGCTATCATTAAATAAATTGAAAATAATTACAACAGAAAACACTTTTTCCTAAACTTTAATATATTTTTGTGAAATTAAAATGAAAATGAAATCATCTTTTAGTGCAATAACTTTGACCTGGATTTGAGGTTTTGTTACAAAATATTTTCAAAATTAAAGTAAAAGTCTTTTAAGAGTTGAGAGAAAAGAGAATAAAATTTATGAGATTTTGAGAAATCTTTTCACAGAATAAGTAGTTTTTAGTGGAATCACAGGAAAAATCACTTTTCATAGCATAAGTCAAAAATGTTTGCGAGAAGTCATAAGTCATTAACTTTTTTCTCTCTCTTTTCTATTACTCAGTATTGGTCTACAGCACAGGTAAGAGAACCTGCAGTTATGCAGTCAAGTGAGCATTGAATAAATTGAAGGCAATGTCAAGAAAAGTGGTCTTCAATTGGATTTGTAGAGAGAAGTGTAAACGAACTGATGAGGTCTCAGCTATTTGTGGCACAACTTAGACTTTAGAGCACAGGTAGGCATAAAAAATAGGAATTGCAGACATTGCCGGTGCGAAAGATTGGCATCTGTTTGATGTACAGTAACTCGAGTTTGTGATTGACAGTAACCAACTGTGCAATACAAATATGCAGATACAGGTCTCCGTTGGGTGTTGTTTATACACAACACACAACTACTTGGGCTGAACTCAACCCCCGATTAGACATCCGAAGCAAAAATGTGTTTGCAATCAGTTTTTTTTCAATTTTCTCGCAATTTTTGAATCAGTGTCACATTTGTTCAGTCCGTTCCTCATTTGCAAAACTAGCAAATCATTGGTCAGAGCTGTTTGTTTGCACCGATAGCTCCAGTGTTGGTGTCTATCAGTGATGAGAAAACGCTTCAAAAACGCCAACAATTTATGAGTTTTGCGTATAATATGTGATCTGAAACGCACCCGAATAACTAACTCATGCCTATCTACCTGTGCTGCTGCTGTTAGTTATAATGAGTCGGGTCTTAAGTTTCGCTTCTGGTGTTCCCGCTGCGACCAAATTAGTGAGCATTTGTAAACAAAAACCCCTTTTAAGTGAACTGGCGTTTCATTAAATAACGCAAAGAAGTATTTGAACGCAAAATATATTCAATAATATATCGTTTAAATGCTTTGACTTATAGACTCCTCAGACCTCCCATTGTTTTACCTGAATATAAACTAATGAAAAAATTTCTGTTCATTTGCTTTCAGTTCAGTCATTCATAAGCATTATATCTATTACTGATTTTCAATACATTTAAAGCATTTTCAAGATTACATGAAATGTAAATAAATTTACAGAAAATTAGTTTAAAAACAATTTTCTGAAACAAATAATTAAAACTTATTTTCATTCATGTCTAAGACCAAGGGAAGGTAAACTCTTAGGCAACATAGACTTTTAAGCGGCTTATTTTGTATATCACCCTGATATTATTCATAAAACAAGGTATATCAGACAGATATATAGTTAATAATTCTCATGAATGTAAAACTTTTGACTCATTATTAATGAAAAGTTAATTATAAAGAATCACAAAAAAGTTATTGAGATTAACCCCTACTTTGCCTAAATTAATAACAATATTAATGTATTCAATGAGCACAGGTATGCGCACAATGATAAATTAAGTCAAAGGGATTTGGCTCCGGAGCTTCAGACAATTTTGAAATCAATTTAAAGTTTTGAGAATATTTGTGTGAAATATGAAATTAGTTTTGATTTTAATTTCATAAAGAGTTTAATGATTTCATTATTATATTATTTGAGTTTACAATTGATGTCACGATCTCTTAGTGATTTAAATTTCATTTAAAATATGTTAAATATTTATCAATTATTGTGAAAAATGTTTTTCAATACAATTATAATTTATTTTTCATTAATAAATCCATTATTTATCAAATCTAATGACAATGAAGTAGAATCCGGGTTAAGATCAGAATCAGTAATGTCTTTGAATTTACGAGATTTCATAAAATAATATTTAATTTAATGATTTGTTTAAAATTAAAGTCAGATATGATTTGTTTCTTTGAGTTTCCCAACGCTATCATCAAAACAGATGACCAAAACTTCTATCTATTTCTTCACAAATACTTTTGGAAATTAAACTACAATTCAAATACAAATAAATTTGAAGTTTTAAATCAAACGGAGACCAGAATTGATGAAATGTGGGATCATTTGCCCGAAAATATTGACTTCGGGTTCACTGTTGAAAACTCAAGTTATGGCAACCCTGTGGCCGGGCATACCTTCTTTGTTAAAAGAGACAAATACTATGAATACAAGAATCAAATGTTTATATCAAAAGGCAGTACAAAGTATTGGGATATAGGAAAGGGCTATGAATTGAAATATTTGATAACTTTTAGGGATTCAAACCTTTTGTTAGTCAATACACACAGATTTTTGACAAGAGTTTCTGGAAAAACATTATATTTTGATGAAAGTCGATATCCGGGTCTGTTTACACATTATTTCATTTTATTATTTTCAATTAATTGTTGTATAAATACAGAGCAACTGGATGACTTTCATATTTTAGTCAATAAAATAAATTACTGGAATTATTTAAGGTTTTTATTTCCTTTTAATGACAAGTATATTGTTGTCCTCAACACTCATAGTAAAGGCTTTTACTGTATTATTGATACCATTGATAGTGAGGTGAGTGTAAGAAATGTATCACAAAAACTTAGAAAACAATTATTTTTCAGTGTATTTATGAACCAATTCATCAAATGTTCAACTGTTCAGTCGATGTCTTACTTCTTAAGCAAAATGATTGGATTTATTTGATTTGGAGTTATATTCACATTAATATCGACCAACTCTTATCGATCATTGTGGGCGCATCCCTGGCCGTACTGACCATTAATGTCTTGCTTTTAACAGTTTCTCTCAATTTGTTTGTTGAAAATCTATAAAATTTTAAATATAAAGTCAATCAAAGAATCAAAACAAATGATTGTTTGATAGAAAGTACAGAATATTCTGCTCTTTATTTCTCTTTTATTAACTTTTTTTTGTCATTCAATGTCTGAGTTGTTATAAAATAATAAATACTGTATTCAATACTTTTTTTGATTAATTGTTTGAGAATTACATTTATATATAAAATCTATTGTCACTGAAGTAAACGATTGAAGAAAACTGTAATTACTTTAACAAACTTTGAGAGCTTTTCCCACAATTCCTAACTGAGAACTACCTTTCCATCAGTGAATGCCTTTATCTCGAGATATATTCATAAAATAATTTGTTTAACATTTGAATAGAATTTATAATTAGTTTCAAAATATTTCATAAAAATTGATGTTTTGTTGAAATAATTGATTGAATGATAGAAATGATTGAATCAAACACTGAATCAAACACTTTGTCTAATAATACCAACCATTGCT
>JAQGAT010001354.1:0-15101 GCA_034687845.1 Pantelozetes paolii
AGAGAGAGAGAGAGAGAGAGAGAGAGAGAGAGAGAGAGAGAGAGAGAGAGTTTTGAATATTAAGGAATGTTTGAAATAAAGTGATTATTTGATACATTTTGTCATTCAATACACAGAATCTAAGCATTACTTCAATTCATAATATATTAATATTTTATCGATTCTTGTTTTCATTTCAATTAATCGGATATTACTTGAGATAAAAGTTGAAAATATTTTTGAATAATAGCATTGAATGTGAAATAAATCATCTGATTATCAATTTTTAGGTCACAATAGATAATGTGCTTATTGTCCGACCATTTTTGTCTCTAAAAGAAATACCATTTTATTGTGTTGTTGTGTTGAAAGTTGTTTTCGGAAATTCATTTTCAAGTAATTGATGAAAATTGTTGTGAAATGTATTACTCTTATGAATGATTGGCTATTATTTGAATGGCATGTCATTTGATAGTAACAGAGGATTTGTTATCTTTTCTCTTCTGTGCTCACTAGATGTTATGAACTCAGGGTCTTTTCACACAACACTTTCACTACTGGTTTTATACAAAATAAACATTAACTTCACTAAAAAAAGTTAACAAAAAATGTTTATTTAATTAAATTGAAAAACAAAATCTATTTCTTAAAGAAATTCTTTGAAAAATATAATAAAGATTTGTTTATATAAAAGGTCTGAAGAAATGAACTCAAGAGTAGTGTTGAGTAGTGTTGAGTAGTGTTGAGTAGTGTTGTTGTAATTAAAGACAAACCTTTAATAAAATAGTTTAATTTTTACACTTAAATCAGGGGTAGTTAGGAATCAAACTATTCAGGCAATTAAAGGATAAATTTAAACATTCAGAGACACTGTGAATGAAATACAGTTTTATTCCTGTATACCCCTGAAGTGTATCATGAAATGTATGCAAAATAAGAGGAAAACATTAATCTTTAAAATTCAATTTCAATTCATAATAAAAAACTTTTTGAATTATATTTGAAAAACATTTCTTACTTTTGAAATCAAATATTAAAGTGAATTAAAACCTTAAGTTTAAATCCAGTTTTTGCCTAAAAGAGCACTTATATGGCTGGAAAAGGTGTGTTGAGGTGAAAGTAAGTCTTTACAAACTGTTTTCAATATTTTTCATGTTTGCAACGGATTTATCCATAACTCAAACATCTGGCGATGCACTGGAAAAAGGGTTATTATTTGAGATTTAGTGAAAGTGTGTAATATTTAAATGAAAAAAACGAAACTAAATATAAATATTAAATGAGTAGTGAAAACCCCTAAACTCCTGATATACAGAGTATACTGACATAAATATATTTATTATTTATTTTCCTCCGATTTAGTGTAGGCCTGGGTTTGGGTTAGCATTCAATAACACAATTTCCAACCGAATAGTTAGGAATAAAAGGGAAAACAAATCGTTTTATCTGTGGATTGAATGACAATATATTTTATTTATCAGAATTTTATGCTTAAACACAAAATTCAGATAAATTTCTATATCTTTGTCACGAAATCCATACCAAAAGAGAAATAAAGTCTCATTGACTGAGGGAAAGGGGTTTTGGAGAGAAAAAGTCATTTCTTTTGTTTCTGAAGCAAAACTATCTCTGAAACAAACTGTAAGACAATGGGAATGACTGAACGTTTTATTCACCAATTCATTCAATTTTTCTCTTTATATCTGAATTCAAAGTCAATTCCCAGATATGTTTGTCTATGACTTGTATTCATTGGAAATAAATGTATGATTTTTTTCACACATTCTTTATAAACACTACATATTTGACATAACTAGTGAACAGGGGATGTGTAGGACTGGTAGGTAGAGAACATGGTATTTCATTAATTTCATTCAATTAATACTTATTATGGATATTATTGTCAGAAAATATGTTTACAATGTTTTCAGACCAAAAAACAAAATACTTTTAAAATTATTTTTGTAAAAAGTTTTATATAAAATATTTGAAACAAAAGTTGTCATCAATTCTCACAGAAATCCAGAAATACTTTTCAGTTTAAACACAAAAATAGGAAATGTTTTCAAATATTTTTCAATAATAATAATAATTAGATATAAATATAAAGCTGTGATTCAAATGAGATTTATAAATATGTTTTACAGGAAAGGGTTGTGTATTTAATGCACTAATAATTAACTGATTTATCTATAATTCAATCCAAAGCTTATAAATAAATATCAAACTTTGCTTTAATTTAATTTTGAAATACATTTATAAATGACTAAACATTTTATAAATATTTATTTTAAACATTCATTTCAATCGACTTTTTCTAATAAACTATGAAATAAATTCTTCACAGAATCTCTATTCTGAACCAGAATTCAGATGAAAATAACATTATTTTTAATTAATATTCAAATTATTGTTTTTATTATTACTGTTATTGCAAAACATTTATATTAATAAAAATTGATCAGAAATGCTGTCAAACATAATTTGCAATGAAGTTATATACCCCTGATTTTCAAACTAATTTCTTCACATCACTCAAGTATTATCTCATCTCAATGTCATTATTTATGAGACCCAGGTATGCCTTACATATGCGTCTGATTAAAAAATTCTTCGCTTATTAATTGGATACCAATTTTCAAAGCACTTGCAATGATGTTATAAAAGTGTTGCTTAAAAGATAAGAAAATTGCTTAGACTTATATCACGGCTGAGGAAACACTTAATCAGAAATATTACCTTAAATTTGGTGAAACTTTTAATCAATTTAATCTCTTATTCAGGTTTCATGAGTCGGAAGATAGACTTTGGCCTTAAAAGTGAGAACACAATAGGAATTATCGATTCATTTGAATGAAAGTGTTTTTTGTTTTAAATTATATATTATTTAATAAGAAATGAAGTGTTTTTTAAATTCTTTATGTTTTACACACACTTTGAGTGAAATATTATTGTAATAGCATTTGAAGTGAACATTGAGTGCAAAATTGTGTGCAAATTGTGTTTATATGTTCTCTAATTTAATATCGACTCAAAACACAACTAAAGGGGCGTAAGAATAGAGGCATTAGTCTGTATTGCGCTAAGTATATGATGTGCTCTATGGCCTGGTATGTCGTAGAAAAATAGCACTGGCAGTCGTTGCACACCAACAGACATAGCACAGGCAGCTATTGCTATCATCCATGCTCTCAGTGCTCTTAGTCTTCACTAAGTGTTAGTCACGACTGTATAACTCTATCGGCGCTGAGAACAGAACACAACTGAGAAGCGAAGCCGTGAGTCTGCTTATGATCATAGAATGTGCTCTGACTGGCAAAGTACAGAAAGCTACCAGTGCTATTTCAAGTCCTATTTCCAGTGCTACTACCAGTGCTAATACGGTCTTAGTCTCAAATTCAATGATATCGCGTGTGTTCTGTCATTGCATTGAATAAAAGTAAGAAAAAACTACTCATTTATAAGCGATATGTGACTGACGTTAGGGCACAGATAGCTAACGATCAACAGTAAGCAATGCCTACTCTATTGACTCAACCATCACATCATTGCTAACTCTTTGATCAACTCAGCCCCGTCTCAATCACATGGATTGCAATTATCATCCCTTTCCTCACAATATTGTTAAGTCTTAATATTGTCTCAAATTCTTAGCACATCTATCACTACAACAGCTATTCCTGCAATCAAAACGACTTATTCCTTATCTGAACTCATTTTTTGGGTAAATCTTTGGATGAATTGATGCAAAAGTTTGACTAAATTTGTGACACAAAGAGATCAAAAGATTAATTAATCCATCGATTGATTAAATCATTGGTTTTGTTGTTAATAACTAAACACAAAATATTTGACAAACTCTGCTTCAAATCAATCGATTGTTAGATTCAGTGAATTGTTATCTCAAATAATCAATTGATTGTATAGTTGTGACCCAATAGTGGTCATACAATTGGATCCAAATGAACAAGATGAGTGTACGCCGTGGGGTGAGAGGGTCGTTCAGAGGGTCATTGAGAAGGTATGGCAGCGCAGAGTCTTCACGAAAGCCGGTCCGACATCACAACTGGATCTATCGGAACGGCGAGTGGAGGATAGCCTTCGGTAAGCAATCAATTGATTTTGCCTTTCATTCAATGAGTTATTCCTTCTCTGAGGACACAGTCATCTGAACTAATGTTTTGACAAATTAGTTGTTTTCTCTCAATTCATTCAATTCTTTAATGTATGGCTTAGTTCTAAGGGCCTACCACTACATGCCCGGCCATTACATACCAATACATTTGACGATTATATTCCCCTCTTTTATGCCTCAAATTAATTGAATTCATTAAATAACAAGAAAATTAGTTTTGTATCCAAAGGTCAATACAAATGTAATAAATCTTTAGTAAAAAACAATAAGAAATTGATTATTATTTTCTTTGGATTCAATTGTTTGACAAAAATATTGAATAAAATACTAAACAAATCCCAAATCTATTCATTTATTTTGCTTTTTATGTCAAAACAATTTTTACTTAATCCCAGTGAAAACAAAAACTAAATATATTTTTTGAGTTATTGAACCAATGCTTTGATTTTTGTGTTTCACTGTTAATAAGTAAAATGTTTTGCATTTATAAAACAATATTTTGTTTTTTAATTGTTTTTAAAATTGATTTATTCATTCAATTAAATGGTATTAAGAGTTTGAATCTCTTTAATGATTGGTAAACACGTAAAACACTATTAAATATTAATTTTATTCATTCAAACAAATAATAATTTTTTTCTTCATATATTTATATTTCACTTTCAATGCAAACGCAAATACACTTACAATTGATTTGCTAATGGACTCAATTAAATGTCTGTGCATTGAAAGGGGTTTTATCTTATAATCCTATTAATCAATCCCTGACTTAGTCCTTATGGTTTGAGATCTAAATTTAGATCTCTTTTCGGCGAAAAACAACAATATTTTCGCTAAAATAATAAAAACTTAAATTAAAATACTATTTGTCGTTAAAATAGCTGCGAAATAATCAATCGATTTCTCAAACGAGTGAATAGTTTTGTTCAATAAATTTTGTCATCAGTCAAAAGCACCGGCAGATTGGGCTGGAGCTAAACATCCCTTATCTCTGTTACAGATATTTTTAGATCAAAAATTAAATAAAGAGTCAATTCTTCGATAATTTTCTTCAAAAACTAAGTTTTTGTACTCAAATGAAAATATCTCTCATTTTTTCTCTTCATATGTTTCTCTACACAAAAATCTTTTCAATGTTTTCCTTTCCTATCGATTAATGTTTGACACTTGAAGTTGTGATGATTTATGTCTTCAAACATATATTCAGATCTATATTTAAATCTTTTCTATACTTTTGCCAGAGTTTTGAGCAATAAATATGTGTTTATATGTTATACTGATTGCAAATCGTTAAAACAAATCATTGAAAATAAAGATTAAAATTAATATCAGTTTTGTTTTTACTACAAAATAATTAAATGCTAATGACTTTCATTAAATATTATGAATATTATGTGCTTTACCTTAAGTTTTGTACAAATTTTATGATAATTTTGTTACAATTAAATATTAAAAGTAATATTCATTGCATGAAAAATATTTTTACTATAAAATTGCATCAAACGGTTTGAGGCAATGGATGTGTTGCTCAGAGACTGAGAAAAAATATACTGTATTTAGTTTCTTATATACATTCAAATGAAGTCTAAATAAACAAAACATACAATCATTGACTCAAACCTTAATTAGTTTTCTTTTGCGAAACAAAAGATTTCATAATTTTCTTGTCTTTCATTTATTTAATACACTTTTTATGTGTCTATAGTTTATAACAATTATGTGTTGAGGGTTTGAATTATGCATTTTTATGGCCTCAACTGAGAATACACAGACAATTATACTATAATATAAAATAGTGTCAGATATTTGAAATGAAAGGGGGATTACAGGACAAGAATGGATGAAAGGATTGACTCAAATGTATTGCATATTATGGCCGAAAAAAAGTATATTTTATATCAAAAATAAATTTATAAGTATTTTGCAGAGAAATGGTTGTTTAAAATGGCATTGAAATTGTATTCACAATGAATACCATATAAAGAGTTTTGAGAATGAGATGAAAAGTAAAAAAATATTTTTTGAGTTTTATTTTTGTCGTTATTTCTTAAGTAACGATAAAATCAATTGATTTTCCTTTTCTATACACACAATGAAAATGGTTTGGATTTTTTACTTTTCATTTCAGTAAATATAAATTTATGAGCACTAGAGCTAACTGTGCTAATAGTGTTGGATACGGGTGCTGACAGTTCAGCCAATAACCAATGTATTTGGTTTTAGTTTCATTCCTATGTCTCTCTCCCTCTATCTAACACTTACTGTAAGACTTAATACATTATTAGTATTGAAGTTGTCATGCATTTACATCATTTCGAGCATTAAATTTGCAATTCTAGAGCACAGGGAGAAAGTGTTTGTGCAAAGAATCGAGACATAAGTTTACATCATTAAGATGTAGAGTATTATCAATGAGAGCGCACATAAAAACCAGAAAATGTTTACCAATTTTACGCCACTTTTTCTTGTGTCCAATAATCACATCAAATCTTATCATTAATTTTCATCAAAGCAACAATTATTTCACATATTTTATATCATTTCTGTCACTCATTTGAAATACAGTTTTAAATAATAATAAAATTTATAAAAATAGTAATAATTAAACAAAAAATTTAAATAATTTTATAATTTTTCAAATAAATGACAGAAAAATAAAATTAATTTCATTTCTCAGTGAAAAATACTTTCAAAACAAAAAATGTTTTTACTATTTATTGTTGTGAAGAAAATTAAGAGAAAATATTAAATCTCAACAAAAATAATAACAATAAAAGGGTTTTTGTATCCAAATTTTTACAAACACTACAATTGTGTTGAAAAGAGTTAATCGTAAAGAAAATTGTGTTAAATATGAGATAAAAAGTGAAAGAAATCCTAAATAAAAATTGTTTTCATATTTCACTTCACTTTAGAACTCAATTAATGAGAGAATTATGTTATTGTGTGCACAGAGTGTTGGAAAACGGAATCCCTTTTATGACATGTATTGAGTGCCAGAACAACATAACCACTGCTCTAATCATTGCATTATTTAGCAACCAATCTATATCTAACTGTCTAACTGTGCTCTCTTCTAATAATATAAAACATTTAACTCAATCGCCATATCGTTTGAATCGCAACTCTTTATTACTGACTCCTCTAAGCCGTCGACAAAAATAAGTTTTTATATAAGGATATCATCGCTTTGATGCCTGTGCTCATCATCCAATGCTTTCCAAGTGGACAGTAGTGTTGATTATTTCAATGATTACGACAATAGACTTCTATTAATGTCAACACTTAATCACTACTTCTTTTTGAATAACAAAACAATTTCATTCATCCCTTCTCTCACTCTCTGTCTTATCCTAAATAATAGTTTGACTTTTTTGTTGCACTCAAACCCAAACTCAAACCCAAAATCAATTCAAAATAAATTAAATGTTTATAAAAATCCAAAATCGATGGCAACTTATGGTCAAAACTGAAACAACTCTCCCTCTCTTCCCTTACTCTGTCTCCCATTCCCTTTTAGATCAATTTGTGACATAAACCACACCAAACCATACATTAAGTTCATCTACTCTTTGATAAAAATATAAATTTTTAGAGCCATTACTGAAAATATTTTTAACTTCACTTAAATTCACTCAAAAAATATTTTAATCAATAAGTTTTGCGATAAAAAGCAATGTTTTGTTTAAAACTTGTTATTTGATTACAAATTGAATTATAGATTGAAATAATAGTTAGACTTGAAGTCAATATTCAATAACATTAAGACAATTGGATGTCATTTGTCTCCAGATTTGCAGAACTCTATTGAAAATCATATAAATATTCATAAAATTGTTTTCTTTAAACAAGTTTTCAGTTTCTGTAATATATTTTTGTTTTTCTTATTAAATCAATAAATCATTGCATATATTGTTCAAAACTTTTGTATTAACAAAATGCTTAAACAAAAAACTATATTATTGTTTGAAAATATTAAACGTTGTCAATAGATTCCACCTTTAATATGGTGAATTAAACAAAACATTCAAGATCATAATTATACAGTATATATCAATAAAACCAAATATTTGACCAAATTTTAATTAAAATTATTTTTATGTCAGAAAATACAGAAAATATTTATTATATATTTAATTGAATCCAAACTAAAGTGTTTTGAATATGATTTTGATTTAAAAATATTACAATAAAAACATTAATTACTGAAAAGAAAATTAAATTTTTAATTGAAATGAATTTCTTAAAAGTTTTAGAGCGGAAAAGATGATACGAGTGCGATGAGCACTGGTAGATTTAATATTTATATTCTGGGTTCATTCAATTTATGCTGAAATTTCTAGAATATAGATTCACTATCTTTTGAGCGGAAATATAAAAAAAAATTATGTTTTGACAAAATAATTGATTCAAACAAACATTTTTTTGCGTAATCTCTATACCAGTGTCTGACTTACAAACTGTAACAAAACATTTCATTAGTAATTTAACCCCTAATATACCGTTCCCTTTGAAAACCTTTTGGTAACCAATAATGACTAGAAATTGATTTAATATTCAATTTTTTCAAATTTTAAATCATTTTCACTCAAAAATATATTTTTAATAAATCATTAAATTTTGTTTTAACTTTGATTACAATTATTTGTTTGATAAAAGTTGAACACAATATCAAATAAACTTTCCTTTTGTTCACATTTTTAATGCAATAATATTTTAATCAATTTTTAGTAATGTTTTTAAATGTTGTGAACATTATATAAAAGATAAGTTTATAAACTGTATTAAAACAATTAAATGCTTTTTATATTTATTTATACAAGCTATTAATAACATGAATGGATCTATCTTAGGGAATTAAGATAAAAGTTACCCTAGTGAATTTATTTTTATTCAAGGTATAATATTTAAATGACCAATAAATCCCTTTTTATAACTTATATGAGACATTGTAATGACTTCAATGACTGCACATCATATCAATTGAAACCTAATTTTTATTCAGTGCTCACAGTATTAACAAAAATGAGTTAAAACTTTGTTTTTGATTATAATTTACAACTGAATACTGATTGACATTATTCTCAGTTAAAAATGTTTGGCTCAGATATCGTTGACAATGACTTCAATAAAGTGTTAAACTATGAAAAACAGTGGAAATGAATGTCTTCTCTCTGTATATGAGTGCAAACAGTAATGTATGTAATACTCGACCGATTCGTCTTCAAAACGGCTCAATATATATAAGTTTTAGACTCAAACTGACCTCCATTTGCGCCAACACTGAATGCACGACAATATAAGTATCAGTATATAAGTCACTGGTATTTCTATAAATAAACGTTTGGATCAATTCTTGGCTCAATTCAGTACAGTTTGGTCTACAGTATAGTCAATGCATTTGAAGAAATGTTTTCTTATTTCTATAGACTTTCAGATTTGGTATCAATGGATGTGTCAAACAGAGAGACTGACATCAAAAGTAGTCTTTTTTCCTACAATAGAGGAATGGGTGGCAACACGACTGCCAAAACCACATCTCTTTGATCTGCTCTTAGTTTTTGAACAAATTATTTCACTAAAAGCTAATTAATGTTTGTTTTATTTTTAAACACTAATCACTGTTCAGTGCTGTCCAACAGATTGTCTCATATTTTTTTATTCATTTAAACAATTACCTTGAGTAGTTAATTTGAGTATTAGGTATTATTTTGAGTATTGTTTTGAATAATAACAAAACAACCCATTTTTGAATGTATTGTAATTCAAATCAAACTTTGATTCAGAAAATCTTTACTTAACTGCACTGAACGCCAGTTCCCTAACTATTATGTAAAAAAAATATAAGACTTTTTTTAATGGGATTTACCTTTTGATCTGATTTTGAGTTTTACTATATAATCACAAAATTTCCCTTTTAGTTGATTATAATTTATAAACATTTAAAATCCTTTGATATTCTTTAACGACCTTGGTATTTGTATTCATTCATGATTACAATTTATAGTGTATTGATATAATATTAATTTGACAAAGAACATATTATTGATTTCAATCCTTTTAATAAAATATTTGGTAATAAAATAAATGATTAAATTTTAATTCCTTTAATTCATTTGAAATAACGTTTTTTCAAACCTGAATAATCCTGATCATGATTTATCATGGACATTTGAAAGCAGGCTTAAGAGGAAATAGTGTTTACCCTACAAACCAACGGTAAACTAAGCTCTTGGATAATGCAATGAAATTTGTTTGAAATTAAGTATTTATACAAAAGTTAACTTGATTACCAAAACAAGATCTGATTTCTTAATCATTGGATTTGTAGTTATTTTAGACTAAAATCAGTATTAAAACCAATGATTTACTACTCATTCAGTCTCTGATAACTGAACTTACTTTCAAACAGAGTCTGGATTTCACATTAATTTCGTTTATTTGATGTTTAATACTATTATTAATACTATTAATAGAGTTTGAATTCAAAAACTATTTTAATTGTATTAAAGCTTTGGGTTTTGTTTTCAACTAATATTCAATTTCATCGCATTTGCATTGAATTTAGCACTAAATTCAATGAATAGATTAATAGTCTTATCCGATGTTATAATCATTAAAATTAATGATTTTCACTGTATATCCGATAATTAAAAATATTTTCAATATATTTATAAATCAAATATTATTTTACGTCATATTTTATGTGTTGACGGATATTATCACAAATATTATAGCAATATTTGTAATAATATTAATAATTCATTGAATTTAATATTACGGTATATTTAACTATTGTTTTAAATGATAAAGATCCTACTATAGAAAATAAATGATGACAGAGTCATATATAAAAAAATATTGTAAACATTTAACACCCTTAGTGTATAGTAAGGGTCCGTACAGTTGTGAGAAATTTTATCTAAAATAACATTTTTGTGAATTTCAATGACTTTGGTTTGACATTAGGTCAGCAAATATTGGCTTATATTTCAAGATTTGTTATATATTTTGATTTTTTCTCTCCAAAGCTTTCCATACATTAAGAAATGAATTGATATTTAGGTTCAGAAAAATTGAATTCAATTTAATATTTTAAGACTAAGTGCTGAGCAAAAGAGCGATCAAAACATAATGTGATTGAAGTAATCGTTTCATAAATTTTACATTATTTCCAGACATTGTATTGAATTATAGACGAAAACAGAGGCTTTGAGTGCGAAATAAATTATTGACATTTTTTAAGACAAAATAGCGTTTTGTTGAACAATCGGCCGGTTATGACAATGACTACGGCTTCAACTGATTTACATCACATAAAACAGTTGGAGAGGATCTGGAATGGGGTTTGAAATGGGGTCTGGAATGGGCTCTGGAATGCAATTATTTATTTTTATTTTTTATTTATTTTCAGTCAAATTCCCATCAATTCTCGTCGGAATGTCGGACACAATACCGGACATAATGTTTGCGAAACTCTTTTCAATTAGTTTTCAGTTTAAAGGCAGAAAATAAGCGGAAAATGCTTTGAAAGTGGAGTCAAAAAAAATGACAAAATACAAAAGCAATTGAATATTGAAAACGAGAGATAAAAATATTGTTTGAAAACATAAATCATTGCTTAAAATATCAGATCTTGTCTTAAATATATGAAAAATAAATTTTAATGATAAGAGAGTTTGCATTCAAATCTCAAAAACAGCTTTTGAATTAAATTGAGTGAAAATTCAAGAAAAACATTGCATTTTGTTTTACATTATTAATATTAACATTCACTTCAAAACTAAATATAATTATAATTTCCAACAATTCTGTGGTATATTTATAGTTAAATATTTTCATCGTATCTTAAATTATGTAATAATCATAAAAAACTATGAAATATAGCCATAATTAAAGTCATATTCATTTCATATTCAAAAGGATTTGAATTGATATGAGATTGTAATCAAAAAAGTATTTTTTTGTGCATTAATTAAGTTATAAATTTCACTCAAATTATTTTCACTTTATATTCAATCGATTCTTTGGTTTTGCAATTATTATTCAGAATTTTAATGTATTTATTTAATACAGAGGGGTTTCAAGTGATCCTGTACTGCATTGAAAATACTTTTATTTGTAGAGTGTTTTAATTTGTATATCCTTGGCCTTAAATTAAATTATTTTAATTCAAACATTATTATTCATATTGAAATAAGTTTGTAAATTTGCCTTCTATTCAATACAATCTTGAACACTTTATGCATGATCAGGGGAGAAGGGAGTGAAATAAAGTGCACAGAAATAGAGTTTAATTAATAATTAATTTTTTTTAAATTGAGTGCTTTTAATGAATAAACACATGAACTGAATGTTAAAATGGATTTTTATTTAAAATAAAAAATCATTATTTTTTGTAAAATTTATTTTCATTTGAATTCAGAGTAAAAGAAAAATCAGTTTTGTTTTTAAATGAAATATTTATTTGAATAAATGTTTCATAAATTTCTTTCTTCGGATAAATTTGATGCTATTTTTGTTGTATTGGGATTAAAATGACCTCAATTTCTATAGTCATTGAAATATATAGTCATTTGAAGTGTTTTTGTGAAAACAAAACCATTTCTCGAGAACTGATGAGAAATGAAACCCAAATTAAATATTAGATTCAAATGCAAAGACTGCTTGAAATCTGATCTCAAGAGAAAAGTGAATAATCGATAGACAACTCTTGAATTGATATTCAAAGTGAGTGCAAAACAGTCTTCAAATTCAAATGATTTGCACTTATATTCCCTAATCATTGAATGATTTGATGATTAAATGATTACATTTTGCTTTGAATTACAAATCAATTCATCGATTAATTCATTTAACAATACATTCAAACAAATAATTGATTTCTCAGTTTAAACTGAATTTTGTTTTTCAATACATTTATAATAAAAATGTTTTAAACTTTCAAATAACCTTTCTTTGAGTATATTTTTCGGGTGCTATTGATTGCATAGGGAATGAACTATAATATAAAACTGAGATTCTGTTCAAATGTTAAGCACTTATAGTCGGCATCATATGATCGGTGTCAGGCATGAGCACCGCTACAAACATCTCCATCTCCTCCCAACCCAATGGTTTGGTCCTTAAAAACAATCAAATACTATATTTTTGAAAACATAGCACTAATAGTGATATTATTTCGTAATATAACTGCAATTATTGTTTGCTTTAAAAAGCTTTAAATTCAAACCATATTAGAGTATATTATATAATATTTTTGTTTTGAATATAATAATAAAGATTTGAAACAAACATAACATTAGTATAACATTTGATAATATATTTTTGTAATTTAATGTCAGTTCAGGTTTCAAACTGAAAGTCTTGTTATGTTGTTTGCTTTGATTTGTTGAATCGTTTTCCCTTTTGTTGTATATTTTTTACATAATTTTAATCAATGACTCGCAAAGGAGTTGGAAATATAATTCACCAAAAAAGTCATGAAATTTGAAATCAAAGTATAACTCATATTTTATATTCACTTTTTTTAATGTTAGGGAAAAATGATATTTCATTTTAACTCAGACCAGAAAAACTGAAAACAAAGAAAACTAAACTTATCTTTCATATTTTATTTCAATTATTTCCTGGAATACACTTGAGATCCCTTTCCCATTGCTTTTCCATTAGTTTTTATTCAATTTTTATGTAAGCACTAGAAGGTAAGGGGTCTTAAATATTAACCAAGGAGAGATAAACAACTGGCGGAGACATAGAACAAATAAATCTCAGAGTGTTAACCTGGGTGAAAGGTTGTTTAATTAAACATGCATTCAGACTATCAATTAATTAAATCATTAATTATTATTTAATTAATTTACTGTTGAAGTGATGGGAGGATAGGACGGCAGTGATCTAATTGTGTTTAGAGGAGAGGGAGGCTTAGATTTAGATGAATATACTGTTTGAATGGAGTCCTAAACTCAAGTAAATAGTGATATAAATGGAGTAAAAAATGTTTAATTCAAATATATTTTTACACTTTTTTGGTATAATTCACTATAAAATTGATTTTCAACTGAATTTCAATCAAAGAAATTGAAAAATCATTTTTAGATTTATTTTTGAGGACAAGAATAGAGTTCATTGAAAAACAAGGATTTGTTTCGTTTGAAAAAATCTAATAAAAAATATAAAATAAATTTTCCTATTATTTAGACATAAATCAAAATATGTTTTATAAGATATCTATTTAGAAAAAGCGTAAAAAATGTATACAAAAATTGGTTGGAAATGACTCTGAGTTTAGACCTAAACAAGATTGCACTCGATATTGGTTTCACTCCATCTCTTCCTAAACACAACTCTTAAACATTGATTTTATGTAATGTTATGTTCACTCAAATCAATATCAAAGGCCTTCAACACAATTAGTCGCAAATAGTATTAAAACCAATGATTTTCATTCAATTTTTGTGTTATTAAAGCCAATCATAAAACTTTTCAATTATATGCCTATAGTCTGTCCACACAATCAAAATACAAGCCATGCATATAAAGCTTGAAATGCGTTATCAAAACACAATTAAAATCAGTGTTTGATTGAAATATATATTTTATAAATGTTTTTCATTGAAGAAAAATATATTGAATTAAATTCATCCACATTTAAAAGACATGAATTTCTTTGCCTTCAATGATAAGAGAAATAATAAAATCTGAAAACCATTGAACCGTAAATACAGTGAAAATATTTGTAGTGAATTATATTTAGTATTTTTATAATAAACCCCTTTATATAAAACATTTATGATTTTATAACACCTTTAATGTCATCACAATTCCAATCATACTTTCAGTATTGAAGTCATAAAAGAGAGAATAAGAAAATCCTTTTGTTGTTGTTTTTGGCATTAGTTTTCATATTATGTATATTAATATATAAGCGAGAGAGAGAGAGAGAGAGAGAGAGAGAGAGAGAGAGAGAGAGAGAGAGAGAGAGAGA
>JAQGAT010001355.1:0-15086 GCA_034687845.1 Pantelozetes paolii
CTCTCTCTCTCTCTCTCTCTCTCTCTCTCTCTCTCTCTCTCTCTCTCTCTCTCTCTCTCTCTCTCTCCGGTCTAAATGACAATTATTATCAGACGATATGAAATACTAACTGATAGTAAGTGTCGTCTCTTCTCTTTGATGTAATTTAATGGTTAGGCCTATAATAGAGCCGAAACCGACAGCACATCAGTATTAAGAAAGTTATGTTTATTGGGGCAAAAAAAATCTCTCTTTTTTTAGTTTTAAGTGTTTTTTGATAAAACATTTTCTGTTATCAAAAAAATGCAATTTCAATGCGAAAACAGAATTGAATTGAATTTTGATTTTATTGCTATTTATTTATCATTTAATTTCATTACACAAAAAAAAGCGAAAGAATTTCAAAATTGGAAAATTATTTTTGCAGTGATTTTATATCATATATAAAATTTGTGTAAAAAGTTATGTTTTGACTATTAATATGAGAAAAAATTAATTTTATTTCAACTAAAATAAACATAAAATCAAATATTTTGTTAAAATATTACTGTATTTTTAAAATACATTTTATTTTCCAATAAAAACTGATTTTTAGGTTAAAAGGCTTTTAAGAGATTTTTCGGCAATTTTTTTTATTCTCAGTGATATTTACGCCAAAACAGCTGTTAATCAAGATTTGGAAAGATTTGAACCATTATTTGGTTTACTTTTAACTGAATTATCACTTAATCTCTATAACAAACTATTGGCCGATCACTCAGACGTGGGATTAATGAAGAAAAATGATGCAAAATATTAGCAGATTTTCTTTAAAACATATTTTGTGTCAAATCTTTTAATACAATAAAAATAATTTTTTTCTCAATTATTATAAATGAGTTTTTGTATTGAAGTAAATATACGATTAATAAGTATTATCTTTCAACAGAAAAGGTATTTTTCTCACAGTTTTAAGGACAGTAAAGATGGAAAGGTAGTAAAAATATTACTTTTAAAGCAAAAACATTTCAAACATTTCCTACAATTTTCAATATAAAACTCGTAAATCAATTGCAATGCGTCTGACTGTCAATGGTTTACCAGAAATGTCAAGTGTTAGCTATAATTAGCATAAAGTATATTAATATTAGCACCTGTAGGCTCTGTGGGCCTTCAGTACCCCAACAGTAGGGTTTCCCACATCTATTTCACTAATACATTGATTTTACAGTTGAATACTTCAGTGAAACCTCAGTTCAAACAACACAATCAAATAAAATAGTTTTTATTCAAATGTGTAAACATTTTGGCCAAAAATGAGCTCAAATTTTGTTTCAAATTTGAATATTTTGTTGTCATTTGTCAACAATTAGTTGTTTTAATGAATAAACACTTTAATCATAACTATGTTTGAGTGCACACACATTCCCGAAGCCGTATAAGAAAGATAATACACATCTATCCTATCGATCTCCCGGTGCGTCGGTTCAACTCAAGTCCAATCTATCGTTCAGCCCATAGAAGCAAAAAATAAAATAAAACCGAAAGACTGACACAAATAGAGAAGAAAACATAACAGTGCAGAACACACCTGAAGATTGGGCACAAAATTAAGGGGAAAATAAAGTGTAACTAAAATGCCTTTTCGGCACTAAATTTGTGTTTAACAGCAGTGAAGAGACCGAAAAAAATTGAAGCGTTTTATGAAACCGATTGTCTGTTTGTCTGAATATATTGTTTATGAAACACAAAACTGACAGAAAATTTTGGAAAATGCGTTGAAAAATGAAACAAAGTTTTTGAGTACTGTACAGATACTGGTGCTGAACCTGCACTTAATTTAGACCCTGGGCATTGGTGTGGTGTATATATCTGACACCTATTTTGTATTCGCTGTGAAAAATCGATTGAAATGATTGCCGGCTTTTGTCGGACAGAAGAGGCAATAAAAATATACATTAAGTTATGAATTATTATCGCGTGTATTGCACACACACTCCACATACCGGCCCAAAGAAGTCTGTGCAGTGGATTGAGAGACCGACAAAAGCACTGGTAATAGGGGGGCAGGAATTGAGACAATAGTTTGATTCCTGTATTTGTAAAACAAAACCAATTTTGAACTTTTATTTGTTGTTTGCATTCAATATTAAAAAGCGATTATTTTTGTATACATTTTTCATATTGTGTTGATTTGATTGCAAAACAATATATTGTTATTTCGTTTTGTGTTTTCGTTATTTCATAACTCATTTAACTCTTCCTATTATTCCTTATATTTTTATTATTGCTTTGATTTTCAATATTAAAAACTATAATAAGATTTTGATTAAAATTGTTTCACTTCTCCAGCGTTTGAGTTGATTTGAGTTTTAAGCCAATTATGTTAAGAAAGAGAGAATAGATTAGTTAGTATTGGATGTTATGTTATGTAATGATGACAACTGCGCCCAAACACACCATTGAAATCAATTTTTCATTGCAATTGTCTATCCTATGAATGGGAAGACCACCGGATCTGATGAAGAATCGATTGGCAATTATGTATAGAAAAGCTATTGAATTGAAAAATTGTGATTACAATGACTGATGAGATTTGTATCCAATGGTGTTGTCTTACAATACAATCCATGTGTTTCTCTATATCTTTTCAATTCCTTAAAGAAAAATTAAATTGATTTTCAGCCTCTCTTTAGACACAATGATCACTGAATTCAATTGATTTCAACAATGATTTTCAGATAGAAATGAGTTTTTAATTAAAGATTAGATAATTTTTATTCAATTATTTTTATATCAGATCATAATCTAAGAAAATAATGATTTGAAAAAAGACATCGATTTTTGTCTCTCTTTTGCACAAATAGCTAAATAAAGGCCAAGACTTTTAGGGACAGGGGTTTACACTGTGAAGTATCTTTCGGTGCGGTATATGAGAGGATAATTATGGAAAACAATCATTAAGTGCTTCAAAGAGAGTGCGAAATGACTTCTTTGTTAATTAATCCGCGATTTGTATTGAATTGCTATACGTTTTGGCAAAACTGTATGACATGTAAATCAATCACTTAAGAAGAGCACTGGTAGTGAAAAGTAGAGGAAAAATTAGTAAACTAGAAGATGGGCTCAAATGTGCACAGATATGTGGATATCAAATAAAATTACGACATATTTGAGTATTTAAACACATATTTCCATTCAACTAATTGATGGCTACCAGTGCTCCACACGAGTGATTGATTTCAATGTCTCAAAACATTTGCCAAAACATAGACATTGAAAGCAAAGACTAATTAACACAAAACACATTCCGAGGACTCTTTAGTTAGACATTTACACATCATTAACAAAACATGTTTTCCTTTCAGTATCTACTTTCAAACCCCTGTCCGCTCACTAATGCCCCTTAAAGTCCGGAATGACTTGTCCTCTAATTACTGAACAAATATTATGATATCGTATATAAAGAGAGACTTAAAAAACAATTAAATATGACTTTAAACGCAAATAATGACAAAATATAATCAAATCTTTTATTTAAATCCTTTAAGAAATACAATAAAAAACAATTGAATGAAAACTTTTCAATGAATTACAGCATAAATACTGTTATATAGTCTCATATCACGAGAAAAAGACTGAAAATAATCATTGAATTATAAACTGAAACAAAATTTCTTAACATTTGTATAATTAAAACAAAAATTGCAAATAAAATAGACTTTCAATTGATTTGTGAAAAGTATTTCAATTGTATTATCACTTCATTTGTCAAAAAGTAAATCATTATTGCCTTTCAAGGCATCAGTAGTTGAGGCCTGACCTCCATCTGGTGCTATCGCGTCAATATAGAGGCCATTCTGGGCACCACCTCTGCCTGAACGGGTCCGGACTCTACCAGTTCTCCATCGACTGTAATCTTCCCGATGTTGTCCAACGGCTCGATTCGGAAGGCTTTGACGGCCACGAACTCAATGTAGGGAAGGGCCGGATGTTTGCCATTTCCCATCGCTAATAGGAATTGTATGACTTGTTTGCGCGAAACGTTTGCCCGAATTATAGCCATCCATATGAGGCCGTCATCAAAGGTAGCCTCCGGTGCGAAGATAGCCGTCGAAGAGATGTGCGTTTGAAATGCAGAATAGATTTGAATGAATGTGTCGTCAATTGTGACCCAATCTGAGGGCACGGATGCGCTTAAAGGAGGAACAGTTGAGGTATTGGCATCTCCGGGAAGATAACTGAGTTTTGCCCTCCGCTTCCGTAATGCAAACGCCCGATAGAGTGCCCAAATCGTGAATCGGGGCTCTCCTAACATACGTAAGTATTCAGACTCTATGTCGATGTCTGCCATTAGACCCCAACCGACGGATAGGAATGAATAGTAAGTGTTTTTAGTTGTCGTCACTTTAACCAAATCCATAGGCACTGGCCTTCCCTGAGTGACGTGTAGAGTGCAATCATATATCGGGTCAATAGCTTTAATATTATTGAGAAACGCCTGATTGACCGCATGAGCCAAACCATTGCCCGAACCCCCGGGCACTATACCCAAAGGGATAGGGATCTTACCCTCCGCTAAGGTATCACTTCTTTTAGTCAACCCATTGACCACTTCATAGAGCAGTCCATCGCCAGACACGACCACAACAGCCCTATATCTCGTGATGTCCTCCATGTCTCTCATCAGTTCCAACGCATGGTTTGAATGGTCTGTGATCTGAGTCTCGAATAGAGTTTCACTGTCTTTGAGAATAGGTTTTACCAACTCTTCAAATATCTTCAGAGCCCTACCTCTGCCCGACTTAGGGTTAACGATGAATAAAAATGGTTTACATTTAACACTAATATTATTATTGAAAATGTTTTCATAATTTAATTTCACAATTGATTGCTTGAAACCCAACGCCTCCTCAATGTTGAGGTCTTTAGTCGAGTGCCGACAGAATAGAAATTTAATTATTTTTCTCCTTCTTTGAGATCTTTTGATTGAATATAGGATTAGATTTAGTAATACTTTTGGTGACAACTCTTCACTCTCTTCGACATAACAGCCTATAATGTCGACCATATATACAATCTTTGTCTTATCTTTCAGTCTATCTTTGTATCGCAACTTCAGTACAGTGTTGGACAGTTGGACATCACAGGCAGTGGTTGTGTTGCTCTTAAGAAGTATCTCCAGACTATCGCTCCTTAATATCTGGTCATTAAGTGTATTATCTCTGAGTTGATCCACAGAGTAGTTACCATTGATTGACTCAATTGAAGGACTGTTTGGTTTCACTTTCATTTTAATGCAGTCTTACTATCAAAGTATTGATGACTTTTTTGAGTCTTATTCTTAGGTTTGGTATAAATATTATTGAAATTCAATATATTATTCAATATTATATGCTTTATAAGTAATTTGACAAAATTTAATCTTGGATAACTTTTTAAATACAAATTACAATTTATTGAAATTTATTACACAATGACATCACATTATGGTAACTCAATCCCTAACCTTAAAAGTAGCCAATACCCCCTTATCTCCTATCAATTTCAATGTCCGTCTTATACCACTCATGAGTAACTGTGCAGTGCTATCGGCCACCGATTTACTGATATTACTTAAGACTTTTTTGAATCTATTCATTGATTTTGGTATGTCTTTCCTCTCTCTGTACTTCAGTTTACTTAAATTCCAAAACTTCTCAATAGGTCTGGCCTGGGGTAGGTTCGGGTAAGTTCGGCGGGGTTTTATTTCTGGTCACATATTTAATACCATTAGTTTCCAACCTATCTCTAACACAAACCCCGTAGTGAATGGTTGCCAAGTCTGGCCAAAACAGTACTTCATTAATGTTATGATGTTTTTGAATGAATGGCAAAAAAAAATTCTCAAGACATTCCTCCCTATATTCCTCCTCAGTCACAGTTTCCACCTTAAAATAGGGTTTGACTTTTTGAATCACCCTCTTAGTGGCCACTGACCTGCTTTGACCAGATTATGGTATAGATTTTGATGGACAGGTGTCTGACTATCTTTTAATCACTGCGTATACTGTTTGCCTAATCTCACCCATGGCTACAAAATGCCGAAAAGTTTGAATCTTCCCGTGATTTTCAAAGAAATGCAAAATTTATTTGGCTATGACTTGCCTTTCAATGACATTAATTGTCTAACTCTTTGGATCAAATGATAATTGAAGAGATAATAGTGTGAAACAATGTCTAAGCTTTAAATCGAACTCATACTCAACTTCAACAGTTGTATAGTTTGCGCGCGACCAAGGTTAAAAATTTGTCAAATTACTTATAAAGCAGTTAATAATTTCTCATAAAATGAATTCAATATAAATGATAACGAAAACTGGATTTTAGCCAAAAGTGTATCTGAAATATGAAATGAAAAATAAGAAACGATTAGTTGTTTTTGATTTTAAGATTAGATTTCAGTTTTAAAAAAATACTTCAATTATTTATCATATGTTGAGTACCACTGGTCCAGGGATATGATATTTATTAAAAATTAAATTATCTTAAGTTTCAAAAGCCAACCATATTTTGAGTTGTTGTCACCCTTTCATCGATTCATTACTTTATAACTTTATTGAATATTTTATAACTATTGATAGTTTCAAGTATTTTATCGTTTAATGTTTAACGTTATTAATATCTAAGATGAGATTGAAATTCAAGATCATTTCAAATGTGTAGTAATTTGATTAAGATATGATAATTAGTTTACATTTCACTTATCATTCACTTCAATATCAAAAGTCATTCAATAAATTTAGTTTCAATGAAATCAAATCAAAAAAGCCTTTAATAATAATTAAAACATTTCAACATTTAATACACAAGTTTTGCATAAATACTACATTCACTGCGTATTTGACTTAAATCTTATGTATATTTTTAATGTCTATTATATTTATTATAATAACAATAGTTATGTGAAAAAAGTGATTAATTATTTTCATGACAATGAAAATGACATTTATTTAAATCCCTTTCAAATTCAAGGACTGATTTAAAGTTTGACTTTCATTCAATATCAGCACTCAATACATAGATAAGGCCCAGAATTACCCTCACGTTTATCTTATCCTTTCTCTATTTAATAGCAAATGAACCGGAAGTTTATAAAACTTTTTTTTATTTAAAAACCTATTTATGAAATGAAAAATAAAATCATTTTTAATGGAAATTCAGTCCTAAAGAGGAAATTCAATACACATTTCAATGACGACTAAAATATTAATTGAAATTTATTGCATAAAAAAGTTATTTGTTATAAATTGATTGAAATAATGTAATCATTGATATTTATATTGCATAGAAATGGTTATATATTTTTTTAACTCACCAGTGAATGTTTGAATATCTGTGTTAATAAAGGCACAAATTATTGACAATTAAATTGAAATTTTTATTATATTTTATATTTATTATGGATTTATTTATTTATAAATACATCTGTTTTGACAGCAATTTAAAAAAAATAGTTGACAAATGAAAACACAGACTCTTTTACAGCAAATAGTTTTAATGAAAATATATTTATATTTCACTTTTTTTGTGTCAATTCATTGAAATAAAAAATAATTAGATTTTAATTTTAATTTCAATACAAAACACAAGAATATCTGTGTTTTCACTAATACATCAATAATTGCATTGAAAAGGCATAGAATGAGTGCTTTAAGCGCTGGGAGATTGTATTTGTGTCATTGCGCACACATACTAGGCATGGGTTGCTTTGGCAACTTACTTACCTGACAGGTTATTAATGAAAATATGCATGCTCACTCTCACTAATGTGGGGAGAAATTGGTGAATCCAAGGCTCTTTTGTTGATCTGTTTTTACCTTTTTGTCTAATCTTTTAAAATCTAACAAATATTTAGAGTATTTTGAGTGTCCGGTGCCTGTCGTCAGCCAATACTTCACAGAATTTAGTACCTGTTCCTAATCTTTAACATTTAGAGCACCCAAACCTCTGGTATTGAAGCATATTTCCTGAATCGACTACCTGTGCGCTAATTTTTCAAAACTTTTATTATTATTATTAATAATTACTTTTATTTTTGTTTCAATGTTTACAATAAATAAAACTTTCATATCTATAGCACCCGAATCTCATTCATAGGACAGTTGGATATACTGTATATGTTATGAGTTTTCATTCATTATTGTATTTTTTTCATTTAAATAAAAGACATTAAAACTAACGATGATTTTGAAAATATTATCATATCTTTTGTTTAATTATTGATTTTATTATGAAAACAATATTTAATTCATGAGATTTGTGTCAATACTGTAAACAAGTAATCGATTCAATCGTTCATATGATGTGTAAATGAAATCATTTTTTGTTTGAAAAATAGATAACAATTTAAATACAATTAAATTTCAGCTCAAAACACATTACTTCCGCATTTTGTTTAACAAATTGATTTCAAATGACTTAAATATAGTCTTAAATTGACTTTTAAGGGGAAATATCCTTAATTTTCTTTGACTTTAGATTTTGAGAAGAAAAATACAAATCATTTCAAATATGATAACAGTTTTACAGCATTTTTCTTGGCCTCAAAAAAAATCAATGAACTCACAGACAGTTTCTTCATTTAAATACTCATTTCATCTCTCAATCAATTAAAACTAGTTTTACTTTTACACACTTCAGGGACAGTAGAGTACTGTATATGAGGAACATGTAATGAATTTTATCGCTTTATTAATTGCAAAACTTGAAGAAAGTGAAAGTCGTTTGAAACAAATGTTAGATTATGTAAAAACACAAATAAATTAATTGACTATTAAATTGTCTTTTGTTGTAGTTTTGCAATCAATATATCAATAATTTTATTTTCAAATACAAAGTGCAAAACATTTTTTCTATTATTCATTCATTGTTTGATTATTCATTATATACTGAATATAGTGTTTAAGTGAAACTCTGAAACCTTTTTCTTATTATAACTTATGATATTTTATTTTATACCCCTTTACTACACCCAAAGTCTAGGAATCAATTCATTATAATATTCAATAATTCAGGGGATCTTCTGGTTGTCAGGCGTTGTCTTATATAAGAATCGTATTAATGCCTTAAATTAGACTTTTATTGAGTCTTTGATAAACAATTAAATATGAATTCAATGCAGAGAAACATAATTTGATTTTTATTTCAAATATTAACAAATAATTTGACATTTTTTGTTCAAATATTTTCAATCATTTAATTACAAAAACTGTTAATTAATTTCTCATTTCATTTGAGTCGAGAGTTTGGTCTTTAGGAATGGTATGTATGTTAGGAATCCAATTGTAAGGACAGTGGGTTTATCGGTCTTTTCAATACGTGATTTCATATAATACTTAAGTAATCGGAACTACATTTTAACAAAATGTACAACAAATAAGACAATAGATATGGTGTTAAACAAAACTTACGGAACGGTATAAAACCGGTTGTATTTCATGATTGAATTCAGTGAACAAATCGTTCAAAAGTATTGGCGTTAATCTCAGTTCACGATTCACTGAAAGCATTTGCATAACAGTGACGATAATCAGTGAAAACTTCATTCCTATGACCACTACTTCCGCTGATATACATCTGACCATATCGTTGACAAAACTCATCTGAAATAAATCAGACCCACTGTCCAGTGCTTTGGTAAATGATATGTAGGCCAGTATTGACCACAAAGTGTAAATGCAGTCACGAATTATGCCAACAATAATAACCAGGAAAACCAAAGACAGAATCAAATTGAAAGAAGAGTTAATTCTTGTCATTATATTTGCGTTAATTTTAAACAAATGTTTAATTTCTCGCAAATGTATTGTTTTCGGTGTTTCTGATGTAAACACCATTTGTCTGATGTATTCATTGATTTGTCTTTGTTTGTAATCAATACCCTATTGTATACACAAATGATTGAATCAGGTTTTGGTTACATTAAGAGACAAAAACTTGAATTTCATTTTTCATATAAGTTCACAATCACTTACTGATGCAAATGTTAGGTAAACAGGGACAATCATTGTGTTGACCACCTTATGTGGCAAATGTTCAAAGTATTCCTCTGCTGTCTCTGAATTGTAACCAAAGGCTAGTCTCCATTGAAATGTAAAGTAATTAATGAAATGTAATAAAAAACAAATTATAAGAATAAACGAAATTTTAACGACAATTGTCGTCGGATTTCTTGGATAGTAATCATCAGGGTAGTTATCAAATTGAATGATAATATCCTGAAGCAGATAACCCTTAAACCAAATCAAATCCAGAGATATAATAATTGGCATTATTTCAAACAAATCAAACAAAGTTGACATCAATTGTTTGGGGACTTCGCCTAAAATGAATAAATTGTATACAATGTTTGAAATCAGATATAAAAGCCATGAATTGAGTGCCAGTGCTATAATAATTGAGAGCACATTCAGTGGTAATTGTTTTGAAGTCGAGAATATAGACCGCAACCAATCAGGGGTTGAATTGATTGGTTTGTTTGTATCGTCTTTCGGTGTTGAGAGCAAACTAACTACCGGTGCGCCGACTAATACAAACGGTGCCATAACTAGAGTTAATATTTTACGCCAGAATGTGTTTGACCTCTCTGTCGGTGCTAAAGGTGCTGACGGGGACTTAGGAGACCAATTGGCAGTGACGTCCATCAGCACATCCACCTGACCAGAGCTGGACTTAATTAAAGTTGAGTTACGACTATATGTTTGTTCACTTTCGGCTGAGTTGTCCACAGCTGGCATAGAGTCCTTATGATTGCTCTGTTGAGACA
The DNA here is from genome assembly GCA_034687845.1 of Pantelozetes paolii. Taxonomy (NCBI): domain Eukaryota; kingdom Metazoa; phylum Arthropoda; class Arachnida; order Sarcoptiformes; family Oribellidae; genus Pantelozetes; species Pantelozetes paolii. Next base: position 10,766 of record JAQGAT010001355.1, read on the forward strand.
TCTCTTTATGATTTGCGATAAAAACTATATTTCATCAAAATTGTAGATAAAGTTAGAGAATATTCTGTGAATTTATTTGCTTTTAAGTCAAAAATCAATACTCACTTTAATATTAAATTTAAAATTTGACGCAAAAAATGATGAATTACTCACAAAATAGACTGACTTTTCAGCAAAACGTTTAATGTTTTTAATCACTCAATAAAGTGCTTAATATTTTGCATATGAAGTCAAACGCGATTTGAAATGAAATGTTATTTGCATTGAATAACAAAAATAAAATATTTAAGACATTTATTTTTTCTCTGAACTAAAAGTCAATGAATTTCATAATAAAAGTCTCAATTTCTCAGTAATTTCAAACATATCTTAAATCAAAATCTGATAATTAGGACAATAGTCAATGGTTTGAAGTAATGATGAAATTGTAAATCAAGTATTGATTTGAGAAATACTAAGAATTATTTGATTGAGATATGAAAGACATTTTTGAAGACAAACAACAATTATTCAAATTTTTGATTACATTTGACATCAAATTTAGTTAAATATATTAATTTCAGTAACTATTGGTTACTTACACTTCATTAGGCATACAAGACATAGATATTTAATGTAATGATAGTTTAGAAATAAAAATATTTTCTTTGAATTATATTATAAGAAATAATAAGAATATTTTGACATTTATTTTGATTATTAGTCGAAATATGTGTTAAAAAGTCATAAATATTTTGAGAATACTAATGAAATTCAAGAATTATTTATAAGAAATTGAATTTCAATATAAAGTTAAATAAATGCATGAATTTTATTTTCAATTCAAACAATGAATGCATTTTTTTTAAATTCAAATTTAAAAGTCTAACAAAAATTAAATTATAAAGTAATAAGAAATTAAAAAAATGTCTTCAAAGACAGACAAGGAATCAGATAAAACAAAGACACCACCAGTTATGCCACCCCCGCCGCCACCAGCACCACAAGCAGCACAGCCACAGGTGCCACCGTCTGCACCACAAGCAGCACAGTCACAGGTGCCACCGTCTGCACCAAAAGCACCGCCAATGCAATTACCCCCGGCATATGTAAGACCAGCCAATTGTCCGCCAGGTCTCGAATATCTGGTATTTGTTGACCAACTGTTGATCAAACAAAAAGTAGAAATCTTTGAAGCGTTTACAGGAATTGAGACAAACAATAGATATGAAGTGCAAAACAGTTTCGGACAAAATATCTTTTACGCCAAAGAAGACACCAATTTTTTAAGCAGAAATTGTTTCGGTCCCGACAGGGGGTTGGATATCATAATTATGGATAACTTTCAAAATGAGGTCATACACCTGAGTCGACCCATTAGGTGCAGCTGTTGTTGCTGTTTCTGTTGCCTTCAGTTCATCAGAGTTGAGGCACCGGCAGGTAATCTGATCGGACACATACGGCAGAAATGGAGTTTATTTAAGCCTGTGTTTGTCGTTGAGAATTCTTCGGGTGAGACAGTTATGCGAATCCAGGGTCCCTTTTGTGCCATTGAGATATGCATTGTTGACATTGAGTTCACAATTTTGACAAAAGACAAAGATCTAAAAATCGGTAAAATCACAAAACAGTGGTCAGGATTTGTGAGGGAGTTGTTCACCAATGCAGACGTTTATGGCATTCGGTTTCCAAAGGATCTGGATATAAGACTAAAGACATTAATAATGTCCGCAGCTTTTCTTATTGATTATATGTATTTCGAGCGAAGATCTAATCAACATCACCGCGATCGTCACCATGGACACTATGGTCATCCTGGAATGATGATGGCAATGCATCCTGGGATGGGAATGGGGAGAGGCTTTCATGGATAGGTCCACAAAATTGTTAAAAAATTGAATACACAATACCTTTTGATAGAGTGTTTAGAATTCATATAAACATTAAAATAAATGCAAAAAAAGTTTGATTTTTATTTTGACATTTAATTTGAATATAAATTCAACTTTTTTAGTGTTTATTAATATTTGAAGCAATCATTCATTTTATGGTGAGAGCTATGAAGTAGTTACGGTCTGACCCTGATATTTATGACAACAGTCAGATCCGTTTCAGTTTAGTAATCAATTAAAAGGTAACGAATTTTCCAGAAATAAATGTTAACTTATACTGTCATCTAATTTATTGAAATTATACAAGATCAGATTATTCTCAGAATTCTCAGAGCAGTCTCAGGGTCGTTATCTTGATAAATTACTTATTTTCTACATAAGATCAAAACAAAACGCATTGGATATTGACATTAATTGCAACAATACTTGAGATTAAGTGCGAAAGCAATGAATTTTATATTTGATTTAACGTTTGAAACAAATAATGAAATGTTTTAAATGTATTTCATTTTTCAGTTGTGAAGTCAAAGATTCAAAAGTAATTGAAATTCAAATCTCATTTAACCGTCAATTGATTGCCAATTACTTCATTAGACTTCTGTCCAAACTATGGCTACTTTTAACACCGATTACTACTACGGCGGCAAAAATCTGGGACTTAAGGTCTGTCCATTCAATCCCAACCACAAAATGAAAGATTCAAAGTATTTGAGACATGTCCTCAAATGCGAACAACAATTCCCCAAAACTTCAACTTTGAATACCAGTGCAAAACAAATCTTTTCTTCAATGGATTCAATTTCAACGGCAAAGTCCGAGACAACAGGTTGTGAACAAAGTCTGGTTTACTCTATGAAAAGTTTGTCGACTTCAGAGGATTGGACTCAAAATTATAGGAACGATAGCCAAATGACCACTTCTTCGAGCGGTGACGGACAGGCGAACTGTGGACCGACTGAGAGCTGTACTATAAGTGCAGAAATTAATGAAATAATGAGATCAGAGACCGAATCCAATAAATTGATGCCAAAACAGATTGATGTGAATATTGAGACACAAACAGAAGTACAGATCATTACGCACACCATTGAAGGCACTGGAGATCCGGATAATTGGGACTCAAATGCAAAGGCATTCAGTATTTGTGACAAAACCACTGACTTGACTGACGAACAGATGGACGAAATGGCCAACAGTTTTGTCGATCCAATAGTTTTGGCACAAATGGACAAAAAACAAAGAAAAGTATTTTACGACAAATTGAATGAATTGAAAGCAATAGAAAGGGAGAGAAAACTGAAAGCACTCAATGAATTGGCAGCGCTTAGGGATGAATGCGATCCACAACTGATGGCCATTCCCTCTGAAATACGCAAACCTCGGGTTGACATCAGAAAGATGTTTAGACTAAACAAAAGATTTAATTCACTTATGAAACGAAACTCAACTCAATTGTCGCCAATAAAGTCAACCGAGTGTTTAACTGCTGATATTTCCACTGAAATGCCTGTCCATAGCGGACATGCCGTCCAATGCGAAGACATTAAGTGTTTGGACACTCAATGCAATGGTTGTCACCAATCGTTGTCTTTGACTGAAGAGAATATCAAACGCCTGACTGTGTTCTGCAGTGACTGTTCCGGATCTAAATTCGGCGGTTATTTTGAGTGCCATTCCTGTAATCTTTACGGATATTTCGCCAAAAGCCAGATCAGTGAACACCTGAACAAACACTTCCCAAACGCTATTGTATCACAAAATTAATACTTTTATTGGTTTTTACTTTTTTTTAATTACTTTTTACTCAAAATTCAATTCAATTCTTACTATTTTTTAATCAATTTTTACTTATTTTTCAAACTTTTAGTTATTTTTATGTTTTCTTTTAATTTTATTATTTTTAAAACAATGTCTAAATGTTTGTTGAATTCACTTATAATTTGCTTAATGTTTGACAATATTTTCATTTCAATACAGTTTAAAAACTCTTAAAGACTATTGATTTGAATGTTTTGACAAAATGTTAAGATTTGTTAATTATTTTCAGTTAATAAACAAAAATACTATTCAATTGTTATTCAATTAATTGAAACAAAAGTTATAATAATAAAAATCATTTCAATAATTATTTAACTCTTTGAGTCCCGCCGTTGAAAAGTTAATTCAGTGTCAAATGACCGCAATGTAAAAAACAATACATTATTTGAATTGAATAAACCAATCAGTGATTAGTTTTGACAACAATTGAATTTAATTCAAAAGTACAGTAAAACCGAATAATATGAAACACTTTGTATTTTTGTTTATAAAATAATTCAAAACCAGATCCAATTATCATCTAATGGTAAAAATATCTTAAGATTGTCACCAATTGATCCAATTATCATCTAATGGTAAAAATATCTTAAGATTGTCACCAATTGATCCAATTATCATCTAATGGTAAAAAT
>JAQGAT010001356.1:0-15084 GCA_034687845.1 Pantelozetes paolii
ATTCTTAATGCGCGACCCCTCCCCCCCTCCCCGTTTTAAGGGGGTTTTTGGGTACATAATTGCTACAAATAAATGAGAGCCTGAGCGGGGATTTAAACCATAAACCATCCATAGAGAAGCGCAGACACACTAACCACTAGACTAATGGCCGGGTATAAGGAATTGTCATAATTTTTCTACTGTTGCTTACATTTAATTAAACTGAGACTACAATACAAGTGATGTGTTTAAAACTGTGGGAGTGTTTGGGAATGTAATTTCAACACTGAATGCAATGTAATTGATATTGAAATGAGTTTATACTTTATATACTATAATATAGACTCACTTTTGAATACATAATAAGGAATTGAAGAGAAATTTATTTCAAATGAATTCAAAATACGAAAAAATATTTTCAATTTAAATGAGATTTTACTACAAATTCACACAAAATATACAAATGTTTTGAGCATTTGATTGAAATTTTTTCTTCACTTAATATCAGTTTAATTCAAATGTAATTGAAATATAAAATCACTTTATATATAAATCAGGGGTTTGTTCACACATTTGTTCCTATAATTCAGGGGTATATTCACTCGAATTAATTCCTTTCAGTCAGGGGTTGATTAAAATTAAGTCCAGAATTGATTTGTTGTCCAAAAAACACATCAAATCTGAGAATAGTTTTGTAAAATAATTGATAGAAAAACGTCTGAAAACTAATGAATAGATAATTATCTCTAAGAATAGGGTTGTGTTGAACCACAACAAGACGACTGACCACTGGCTTCACTCAATTGGATCTGATTCTGGTGTAACTTAAACGCATTGAGCGATGTCTTGGCGTTGGTTTTGGCCAACTTGTCGGCGATGTCGGCGAACATCTCTTGGAGGCCGTCGTTGGTCTTACAGCTGACCTTAAAAATGCCGTTAAATTTGGGGAACTGTTCCTCAAATAGTTGAATGTCTGCGTCGATCACCTCATGAGGGGTTAAATCGTTTTTGTTTCCGATCAGAAAGATCTTCGCGTTTTCGGCGAGACTTAAGATCTCAATCAAGTGCTGTGAGAGTGAGTGAAACGATTCCAATGAATCCAAGGCGAAGACCAGGAGAGCCGCGTCCGCGAACTTGTAGTAGGAGTTTGTAATACTGGCCACCCGTTCCAGTCCTCCGGTGTCCCACAATTGCAGTTTAATTGTCTTCTCTTCACTCCTGAGCTCAAACTTGCGGCTCAAGTGGTCCAACCCTAGTGTCGATTGTCTTGATTTCATTGCAGACATGTCTTTGGTCTCAACGAAGGTATTGGTGGCGAAGCGCCGAAAGAGTGATGTCTTTCCGACGCCGTATTCGCCGCACAAAATCACTTTGAACTCCGGTATAGACACCGAAGCCATCGGCGGGTCAGTGGCCTCTGTGTTGGTGTCAGAGATCCAGTGATAAACAGATTTGTTTGACAATCAAAACACAAATCACTCAAACGTTTAGTTAATTAGTGTTTCACTCAAAATAACAGATGTTTTTGGACTACAATATACACAACAACTCTGTTATGCAATCATTAGTAGAGGTTTGAGGTTTCGGTTAATATTGTTGTCAAACATATTTTAAAATTAATTAAATATCTAATATTAGTAAAATTTAATCTTAGTCATTTTTTAATTATTGCTTTATGAATATTTATTGCTTTATTTAAATTATGAATTGTACATGTTAATTTATTTTAGTATTGATTAACCGAAAAAGGTAAATTTATTTTTTAGTAATAAGCGCTTATCGATGCAAAACAATAATAATGACGGTGCGTTGAAAACAAGGGAAAAATTGACTATGGTGATTATCTTGTTAATATTGAAACTTAGCAATGTTAGATAATTAAAATGATAATTTATTGATCCTATTGTAATAAACATTCCTTGCGTAACAATGTGCTAGATAATTAAACATATCATGTAAATGGGTTAAATTAACAATTGAGCAAGATAAGTACAAATTAGTAAGTGATTAAATGAGCATGATCAATTTTTATACATGAATTGGTGAACAAATAGTTACCCGAAATGATTGACCGAAAACTACTGTTAATAATATATTTAATGATAACTGAGTTTCACTTAACGTTGAGTTCAATCGGCGATCGTTTGCCTTATTATAGACATTGTCTCGAGTTTTGTCTTCAAAGCAATTGCACGGATAGTGAAGACTTGGAGGCCTTCACTGTCCGACAACCGGCGTATCTGTCGTGGTTTGGATGGGATTGCCTTCAGGAGTGTCAACACCAGTGCCAGTGGCAGACAGTCAGACATCTGATGGGAACCGGTGTACAGAGCAATCAAATGCCACAGTTTTATGGAAAGGTATTATTGGTTTCTTTCAATGCTTTTCTCGGTTTGTATTCAATTGTTGTTTTTGTTTTTGCCGTCAATTAAGTGGACATTCATTCGCTTGTATGGCATCGAAGAGCCGGCGTCTGTCCTCTTCTCACTCCTAAACCTGTTGTCAAATGTTTACGCTTGGAATCAATACAGAAAAACAATCAAAAGTGACCCTTATTTTAGTGTCTGGACAGTGCAGGCATTGTTAGCCATGAATGCTTGGCTCTGGTCCTCAATCTTCCACATCCGACAGTCCTCTGTCACTGAAGTATTGGATAAGAAATACAATGTTTTTATCAATTGTTTAATGAATTGAAATATTTTTGGCAGAAGTTTGACTACTTTTCCGCCTATTCTGTAGTTATTTACTCGTTGTTTGCACTTATCATCCGATTCCTAGACGACCACCGAATCAGTTCCACTAAAGGTTGGGCTAAGTTGTGGATCGGTATGCCTTTCCTCGCATTCTTCGTCTATCACATCCATTATCTCTTTTACATACACTTTGATTACGGATATAATATGAGAGTGAATGTGATCACAGGTTAGACACAAACGACAACACAAATGTCAACAATTAACGGGATAACCGAAACTATTGTCCCCTTCACAGGTGTCTTGAGTTCAATGGGTTGGCTGTTATGGTGTTTCACTAATAGACACAAAGGAAGTCATGTCTGGAAGTGTGTCTTCAGTTTAATACTATTGAATGCATTACTGCTGTTAGAAGTGTACGACTTTCCGCCCATCGCTTTCATATTTGACGCGCACTCGTTGTGGCACTTGGGAACGGTTCCCATTCCCCTCATTTGGTTCAGGTATGCATTGTTATCCATAGCATCCATTCCACTAATGACTTTGCAAACACCCAGTTATCTCTCAGACGAAGCGAACAAATTGCGAATAGAGTCCAAAAAACTGTGATATAATTACATAACAATACAAAAATTAAAGCGAAAAAAGCATACATTCCTCTCATTAGTGGAGACAAACACTGCAATCCATTGCCAAATAGCCCCTCACTTAGGGTTTGGGTTCAATCGCCAGCGAAATCTGTGCGCGAAATGTCTTTTAATCATTGAATTAATGCCAAAATTATAAGTCATTTACAAAAGAAGGCGAAAAAGACTTCAAATGTTTTGTTATTATTGAAAATATTTTCACAATTTTTTGCACTTTTAATAGAAATTAGAAAATGAAATGAGTTTTCAATAAATTATTTCAAAATTATATAAAATATTAAAATTTTCACTAAAAATTCAAACACTTTTTGCGCCACACCTTCGGCGGCCACAAATACGTAGAGCACAGGGAATGTATTACTCGTGCGAATTGTCGTAGTATTTGTTGGTACCGATGCCGTACTTCTCTTGCATGAGTCGGTCGATACCTATTTCCTCGAACTGTTGTTTTGTGATCCAAAACTGTGGCTTATCTTTCATCACGTCTGAGAGGACAGCGCCGCCGATGAACACCATGTCCTTCCTCTTCGGCGGATCTTCGATACGAATCTTGAATTTCTGTCAATATTTAAGTGAAGGGTTTTGTTATAGGGTTTAGTTGTTGGTCTATAGCACCTGTAGTTTCTCGACGTCTCCCTTAAGCACTCGCTCCAAATACAACTGCTTTAACTCCCGTTCCAGTCTTGAGGGCAATCCCGGATACATCGTTGAGCCACCGCTTAGTACTATATGTTTATATAAATCACTTCTGATGTCCATATCGGCGCTATTTATGGTCGAGAAGAGGAGTTCAGCGATGCCTACAAAAGGAGCCGTTCCTCACAATCAATACATTTCTATACATAAGCATTGAGTTGAATACAAACCCTGTCCCTCAACGTTCACCAAATGTGGTTGGAATAAAGCTTCGGGCGCTTCAAAGCGCTCTCCGCCTAACTTTATTACCCGTCCGTCGGGAAGCTGTGGACAGAAAGTAATGAAAGACAACAATTGGTTAGTGTTTTCACAATCAAGTGCTTACAGTGTAGGTCTCCGTTAAGTAAGTGGTCTCCTGTGCTAAACGCTGTTCCTGTTCACAGTTGTAGGCGATATAACACAACTTCTCTTTAAGCATCCGAACCGTTTCAAAGTCGGCCGTGTGGTTGAAGGCATACCCTCTCAGGAGAAGCAACTAATTTGAGGCCAAAGAGCGTTAGAAAAAGGTTTTGATAGCATTTGATTCAATACTTTAATCAGATATCGCGTCACTTCCCGGCCGGCGATGTCCAGCCGTCTGGTCAGATGGGGTAAAGCGTAGCCCTCATAGACGGGACATATATGTGTCACTCCGTCGCCGATGTCGACCACAACGCCAGTCATTAGACCTAAAGGTGTCAAAAGTGTTAGACAGGGTGTTAACCAATGATTGCTTGGGTGAATACCCTGGGCATAGAGTGTGAGCACAGCCTGAATAGCGATGTACGCGGAATGGAAGCCATATTTTTCAAACATCATTTCAAACATCTTTTTCCTGTTGTTTATCGGATTCATCGGCGGTTCGGTCAACAAAATCTTACATTCCTTTGGGTTTATATTCATTCGGTTATAGAAAGTATAGTCCCATACGTGACACATGTCCTCCCAATTGCGGACAATACCTGTGCGGACATGTATTACAATCAATAATAGTGTTAATTAAGAGTCCAATTGAATGCCAAACCGTTTTCCATGGGATACGAGAGCTCTAAGAGTGACCGCAACTTATTTGCCTCTTCGCCGACCATCAGGTCCTGTATTGAGGGGTAAATAAGAGGTAAAGTGTTAGCAAGAGATCTGATGAGGAATGGGTTAACACTTAAAAGCGATGATTGGATTCATGTCTTACGGATTCAATCATTTCCTCTCTCTTTGGGAATCAAATCAATGATTGAAAGAGAGATTGGATTTTAAGTAACGATTGAAAGCATTGAATGAAAAGACAATAAAAATGTGAAAAAAATGTTTGAATTTTGACTAAAATTTGTGAAACATTTGAAATGAAATGCAAAACAAGTGATGAAAACAATTGTCTTTACCTTCACTTCGATGTCGTCTATCCGTTGCGCGGCTCTAATGATGGGTCGGCCGACCATTGAGGGAAAGGTAAATAACGGAAAGTTAGATCCAGAAGAGCCTCCGTATCCACACTTCACAAACTGTTTGGCCATTGAATAGAAAAAGGGATTAATCGCTAATCAAATCAATGGTCAGTAAGTCTAACACCGGTTCCGTTGTCGCAGACAATGATCTTTCGGCCCTCACTGTCCATTGTGGTGGTGGCCAGGAATCCAAGTGCTCAACAATGGCTTCAGTGATTCACGTGTGAAGACAATGGCCTTAATTGTGGCCTCAATTAAAAGCGATGACAAACCCTGCGATCGATTGAGTGCTTGCAATGCAAACACACCCTTAAGTGACACAACAGTGCGGAACGACATCTGACGGCTGGAAGTGTTGGCGGAAATGTGGGCTTCAGTTGCCATAGAGACCAATACTTACTGACGTTTTCACTTAACACATGATTGGTGTTTTGAATTGTGAGAGGAGCGGAAAGAGTGAATTTGTGATAGGTCATTTAAATTCCTATTCAAAAAAGCTATTTTTATTTGACTTGAATATTTGAGCTTGATAAATTACATGTAGATTGTTGTTTTGAATGTAAACAATGTTATACAAGTTTTATTAGTAGAAAAATTGTTGTTAAATTGATTACAAAATATATGATTAAAATCAATTTTAAATCAATAAAAATACAGTCAAACTTGGTTTTCGGACCAATCTTTTTGGACTTCTCTGGATATTATCTCTTAATTCTCCCATAGACCCTGACATAAAATATACTTGGATTTCAACCCTCTCTTAGTTTTGTCTCTCAATTTTCTGTCCCGCGAGAAGATTCTGGGTCGCGACCTGAGGTTCCAAAACCAGGTTTGACTGTATTTTATTCTTATTTGTTTTATTAATATATTTTTAGATATTTTATAATCAATATTAATATTATCTATAACATTAAAATAGTGTTCACTTATTAAGTGATCTATGTCATTTTTATCCTAACGAGTGTTTAAAATAGAATTATATATACCTTTTTCTGTCATTAAATTGAGAGAGATAAGTTATTTTTAAATAAATACTGTATTAGAGATAATATTATTGACTTATATTTTATAAAGACATTACCTTGATCATCTAAAACTCATTAAAGATGTATTTATATTCTGTCATTAAAACTATAAGTTTATTAATTGATTGTATTATTGATGTAAAACAATGAATATTCTGTTACACTTGAATGACTTCTGCGCTACACTTGAATGAGTAAATTATTTGAGAGATATTACTTTAAGTCTCAATAAATTAATGTCTATTTGTTTGAAATAAAACACAAATGAAGTAATATTTTGATTGTTTTTAAAGATATTTATAATTAAATAAATATAAAAAATACAAAACATTAAAAGTGTTTTAAAATTGTGATCCAAAATGTGAGTAAAGAATTGTTTTGTTTTCAATTTGAAGTTTTATAGTGTATTTGAAAATATGATAATCATTATGAAAGGTCAATTTGAAAATTAAAATAAATTTAACATGATCAAAGGTGTTTTCAATGTTTACTAAAATAAATGAATAATTTATCAAAAAGTTATTTTTGTTACTATACAGTCAAACTTGGTTTTTGAATTTCATTGTTTTTGAACTTCCCTGGATATTATCCCTCAATTCTCAAACCCACTTTCATAGGGCCTAATGTAAAATAGACCTTTGATTTTATCCCTCTCTTGGTTTTGTCCTTCAAAATCTTAGCCAGACCTGAGGTCCATAAACTAGGTTTGACTGTATTTGGTTTACATTTGAAATATAATGGCTCTATGATTGGTAATATTGCACTTGTTTTATGCATGGTAATTTATTGTAAGTTAACAATAGAAACTTTCTATTTCTGTAACAAAATATACTTATCAAGGACATCTGGAAAAAAATTGAAGGCTAAGGGCTATCATTTATTTTCTTTAATAATACATTACTCTATTTATTGTTAACTGTTTTTCTGTATTGAAAATTAATTAATGTTTATATTTAGACCAAAATTAAAGCACTTTTGATTTGATTTTCACTTTTGTATCAAATCATCAGTTTTTGAAAAACATTTTTTTTTATTTGGTTTTTCTTTATAAAACATTTTTTCAATGAATTATTTATGAATAAAAAAGTTATGATATTTAAGATGTATTTTTGACAACCATTAGAGGAATGGTATTTTCCAGAGCTTTCAGCTCAAGAAATATGTATTTTTAATGTAATGTTTGTGTCGAGTCTTCTCAAGACTTAAATCTTTATTTTGGATTCACTTTTGTTTTATTGTCATTTCATTATTCACTTCATAACTACAGTAAAATCTGGTTTTCATAGTATTGTTGAGAACTCCATCTCTAAAACACTTTTCTCCAAAACTATTTCACTTTTCCAACAATGGATTCAATTTATTAATAAAAGTGAAATAGTTTTGAAGAAAAAGTGTTATATTTATTGAGTTGTAAACTATATTATAAAATATTCAATAGTATTGAAGAGGTTTTACAAATGTATGGCAAACACTGGTATTAGATGTTCTTCAACGAAGAAAAGGTGGAATAAAATACAGTGAAACCTGGTTTTCTGAGTCCATTGTTTTTGGACTTGCCTGGATATAATCCCTCAATTCTCAAACCCACTCCCATAGATCCTGATATAAAATATACCTCGAATTTAACCCCCTCCTAGTTTTGTCTTCTGTTCCGACCTGAGGTCCCAAAACCAGGTTTGACTGTAGTCTAATACTTTCCATCAGTGCTCACAATCCCTGAGCTATAGCTACTGTATATTAATAGCAAATGTATTGAAATATTAGTCGTTAGAACTGATCTCAAGAGTCAATAACTAATTGGCTTTGAAACACAAAAACAAATTACTGTTACAGTAGTTGTCATCTAATAAACTGAACGCAAAGTCTTTCAAGTGTTTAATCACTAATTGGACTTGTTCATATTTATCATTACTACTGATTCAATATTAAATACTCTAGGTAATTGATTAAGCCTTAATAGTTCAGTAATTTAAGTTTAATAAAATGTTTGAAAGTTTAATTGACTAATATTTATTTAACTACAATTATCGTTGATATAGTATCACCAAGCATGTAGGTAGAGTATATTCAAGCCCACTTGTATCTAAGGGTTTCAGTTGAATACCTGGATACTGTAATTGAAAAGTTTATTAATTTGTTAATTGATTTAAAGTTATGTTTGAAACCAATGGACAAATATTTGGTGAATAAAAGACTAAAAACAAAATCATTACTCAATTTAGTTATCTTTAATTGAATTCAGTGAATGAAAGCACTGTTTAATAGATGACAACTACAGTAAAACCTAGTTTTTTGACTTCCCTGGATATAATCCCTTAATTCTCAAACCCATTCCCATAGACCCTGATGTAAAATTTACCTCGATTTTAACACTCTCTCAGTTTTGTCTCTCAATCTTCTGCCCCGACCTGAGATCATAAAACCAGGTTTGACTGTATTTTAATCATTGTTGTCTAAGATATCATTAATTTACTCAAATAACTGACAAAATAGTGTTTCAAAGCATTTATATACTATTTTATACACTTTTTATTGTTATAATAAAGAAAACAAATTATTTGTCAAACAATTTGTTAGCAATACTTGCGTTGAAATAAAAGTTTCATTAATTGATTGTTAATTGATTTTATGATTTTATATAAAGCACTGAATTCTTTGGAGTTGAAATGATACTGTATAATTGTAAGATAAAATTACCAAGCACTAATTATTTTAATTTTTTAATTGCAATTTCAGAATTATAGTAATGTATTATTAAATTATGTTCATAAAGTAAAGATGCGATTATATACAGTATTCTAGGAAATGTTGTCCACTTCCTCCCTCTCCCTCCCACTTCTGAAATTTGACCTATCACCACTGATTTGTTTATTATCAGTTAAATTGAGTACTTAAGTTGGACTTGTTAAGTTATCATTTTAAATAATTGCTTAATAAATAAAATATTGGATTTATTAACGCATTTATGTGAATAAGAAATCAATAGTTTATATGAGTTAAGAGTAAATCAATATTTGTTTTGAGTCTGAGTTCTGACACTTTAGTTGACATAAGTTATGTCATAATTAATAAAATAGTGATTCATATAAAGAGTTAACAATATTTGACACATATTTTGATGTTTACACAAAATAATCGTTTTCTGACCCAATGATTGAGCAAACTGTGCGAACAGTTTGGGGGAACACCAAGTTAAATTTTAACGTGTTAACCTTGTTCACTTGAGTGTTCAATGTTAGATTGTTTCTAAATTATTAATACACATAAATGAAAAATTATTCACCCCTGTTGGTTATTAGTTTTATATATTTCAAGTGGAATTAACAAGGTGACAGTCTTTAGTTGATGGAGCATGGTTATTTACACATAATAGAAATATCTAATACTATTTACTTGTATTGACGCAAATGCTTACAACCATATCATAATACTAGACTTCATTGCTAACTATCAGAGACTATAACTATAACAGTAACTATAATACAATGTAATTGTACGAGATAAAATCTAACACACAATAGAGGTACAGGTATGAATGAATTACTATTTGACACCAGGGACATCATAATTATTAATTTATATACAGCAGCTATTGACAAAGCGGGGGTGAGTTCAACAACAATGGGAGTCAGAAAACCAGGGTTCACTGTATAGCCTTGATTTTATCCTCCTCTCGGTTTTGTCCCTCAAAATCTTGGCCACACTAGAGGACCAAAACCCAGGTTTGATTGTTATTGCTTTCCCGAACTGTCGGCCCTCTCATGAATTCCTTAACAATAATTTTCAAGTCATACACAAAACACATACACATAAGCCATGCGCTGGTAGTTTAGGTTCGCAACCGAATTGAATATCACATCTCTTGAGTTGTATTCCAGTGCTCGGAGAAGATATCCAAAAGAGTGAACCAGTGCTGAGATATAAGGCTCACCTCCAGAACAGTTCCTCTCAGAGGAATCAAAATTACATTCAGAGTCTATCGTATGAATCGTTTGGGAAAAGTATTCAGTTTTTACTGCCAGTGCTTTCACTCATCAAAACCATTAATACAATAGACATCTAATTGTGTGCTCTGTTATCACAACTACAAAAAAAATACTTTTTGTTTTGTTTCAGTTTAATAACAAATTTCAAACAAAACGTAAGTTTTTATCTCTTTTTTCATAATTCATTCATTCATTTGTATTTTTTCTGCAATCAGTCTATTGTTTGTAAAAATTATATTTTTATACAAATCATTATTATTTATGGAAAGTTTCATCACTTTGACATTTCTCCTATTTTGGCAAAAGATTAAAACATTAAGTTTTAATATAAAAAGTGTTTTCACTTCAAATCATTTTCTGAAATCAAAACATTTGGCATTAAATCTATAATTAATACATAAACTAAGAATCCGTTCATAAGTTTTGTATGAATTAAAACATTTATTATTAATAAAACTCAAAATAATGTTTAAATAAAATATAAGTTTAGATAACATTTTTGAATTATTAAATAAGAGAATATTCTCTACCTGGGCTTAATAGCACTGTTATTACTATATTGACGACTTGTAAAGAGAATAATAAACATAAAACAAAATTTGATTCAATTATTGAAAACAAAATAACACTTTAAGTGCAAACAAATCTCTTTAAGCAATAAATTCAATGAATATACGAAAAAATATACACAAAAACATTACAACACTTTTGCAATCAGTGGACACAAAAAGTTATTTCATTTTCTCCTCGAATCAAACACTAAACCAAAACCTCACTGTATATACAGTGCATAAGTCTTATTATATTAATATTTGTTACACCTATTACAGAGACGACATTCCTATCGGGCATTCATACATAAACAGTCTGTGCTCTCAGTCTTTCTCATCAATCCCAGTGTTAGTGCATTAAATATAACTCATTATCTCTCAACCCTCGCAACACATACCGCACTTGAGATACAAATAAAAGTCATCGAAGAATAAGTGGAGAAAAAACTTTAATGATATCTAACTGTCATCGATCATAGTTTAATAAATGACACAACCATTACAACCCGGGTATATATACTCTAAAGGGTAAGAATAATATTGTCTATATATTGCATCGACATCTCAGACCATTAGCTATCGTCAAACAATCCCTGTGCTCTCTAACCCAATCGTTATTTACCTTTTGAACAGTTGTGTGTTTTGGCAATTTGTTAGCTCTGGTCTCAAACACAACTCTAAAACACATTTAATTTTAGCTCAACATTGATATCAAACTCAGTATTAATTACAGATATTTAGCAAATAATGACAAAAACTTTTTTCCAATTTATTTCTATTTCTGTCTTTCAGTCACTAATTATAAAATTTTAGTCAAAAATTATTTTCAATTAAAAGCAAAATATTTATTCACATTTATATGACATTTCTCATACAGTGCACTAACTTTTCAAATGTCACTGATATAATATTGGTTCCCAAATGGTTTGTGAATTACATCTATTTATTAGACGTTCAATGTATACTCAATTCAAAAGACAACTCTTGTTATCATTAAAACAGATATTCATTTCAATTCATTATTTCAAGCATTTCTTTAAACTTGAATTTAATTGAAGACTTATTTTAATAAATATTTTCATTATTTCATTAATTTGTGGTAAAAGTGAACATAAATTTGGTTTCACTTTAAACACAAATATTTAATATCTTCAACAAAAAAAAGTTGTATTTATTGATTGAATTTTAAAAACAATTTCAAAATCTATAAAACTATTATTAAATATAAAATACTTTTATCAAAAAATATTTTTTCAATATTAAAAAAAGTTTTTATTTTTTCCTTTAATTTCTTATATTTTAATAAATCTTTTATTTTAAAAGTAAAACTATTTTTAAAAACGTGAACAGACTTTAAGCAATGAATTAAAACATTGTAATTGAAATCGACTTAATTTGAAATGACTTTGTGATTGAAAACTAAGAAATGGTTTCTATTTTTACTTCAATTTAATTCAAAGACTTTTTGTTTTGTTTCTAAAATCTAATTAGTTTTGAGGAAATTAATTGATTCATCAGTTCTTGCCATTGAAGGCAATTAAAACACTGGGAAAGGGATGAAAATGTTGAATGAATTAACTGAAACTCAAAATAAAATTTTCAATGCTTTTCATCTTAAAGTTTATTCAAATAAATGAGAGAAAAAACAACTTTAAAACCAAAACAACGAAACAAAAGTCGATTTTTGACAAAAAAAATTTACTCAAATATTATTTCCGTTTTGACTGAAGAGGAAAACTATAAAAATATTTCATAAACCCCTCACTGAATACGAATCTAAGGGTTATTTTATATGATTTTATTTTTTTGGTGATAACTTTTGAAAGTGTTATGAGTTTTGAAAATTGTGAGCAAAAAAAAGACAAATATTTTTCACACATTTCTGGTCAGAAAAGTTGAGAACAATCGTAAAAACATAATACACTCTTCAAATGACTACCAGTGCTCTCTTAAAATGATATCAAAGCCCATCTCATTTCACGTCACTCTATATTAGTGAACAAAAACTTCATTTTTCAGTATTTTCTCTGAAATACACAAAAATATATTACGAGTTAATGTTGTGAAGAAAATACAATATATTATATACTTATCATTACATAAGAGAAAAGATATAATATTTTACGTCTATATGTCTGCCGACAGTTGAAACAGAAATCTCTGGAAAATAGTTTGAATCATCAGTTTCGCTGATAACCCTGATTATAACCTATACTACAGTATTGTTACAAGTTGATGTCCAACCGATCCCTTACAGCACTTTGTTTATTATTTAATGTTATTCTAAACACCCTGTCGTCAATGATATGGGTATTAGTGAACAGGTATTATTCAGTCATCTAAACTGAGTTTCAATTATCGCATAACTGGTTATTCAGTAATTCTGAGCTTAAATCTAATCTAAAATACTATTTATACCCCACTTAGAGGTCTGGCCATAGAGTACTAGACTTATATCTAATTTTAAAATTAAATTTAAAGTAAAATTAAATCAATGAAAATGTAAGTGAAGTCCAAACCTAAGGAAATGTATATATTTAGAGCAAATCTCATAATTAGTTTGAATGCAAACGAAATGCAATTTACTTTTTATAAACTCCCGATTCTTTATCAATCATTGTATTGATATACAGTATAAGACATAAACACTCATCTCTTTACCGGAAAAAATCAAACCTTATTTTGTTGGTCTCTGCCCTCTCTATAATCTTCTTCTCATATCTCAATCTCAAAGAGACTTCTAATTTAAGGGGAATTTCAACTCAAACTTAAATCTAATTTTGTTTTTTTGTCTGAAACTGAAATATAAACCCTTCAAACAATAATTGAGTCTTTTTTTTGAGAGAAAAAACTAATCTTTAGTTAATTCGGAAAATATCCTATTATTGAGAAAAAATGTTCATTCAATCACTGATTGTATTGTATTTTACACTAAAATTATTATATAACAAATCTTTACAACAATAGACTCTCAGGTAATGTAAGACAAAAGACAATATTTAATACAATTTAATCGTTGTATAGATTTTTGAACTTTTTTTTTGAAAGTCTCTGTTAATTATAAAATCAATATATGTTTGATATTTTGATTTAATTTGTAACAATACAGGGTCTTTTTATTAATATAATATTCAGATCCATTGCTTCCATAATAATTGTCTTTAAATTAATGTTTCGTTTTGTATTGCACTTCAATCACAAAACATTGAATAGGTTTTCATTTGAGGTTCAGCACAGGGAAGAGATTTTTTATTGGGGTCTAACACAGAGTAATGATTTTCATTTGCGGGGTTAAGAAATCAATAGAAAACCCCTGTAATTAAAATTAAGTTATAATTTAAGTATAAAAATAATAATAAATAACAAATTAAGCGGTTTTTGAAGTTATTATTAAATTATAATTAATTGAAAATATTTTTATGCAAATAGAGTGCCATATATTTCTCTAATATATAATCAGTTTTTAATGATAACTAAAACTTAATTTAACCCTCTTTTCAAGTTATAATTGAAATTCACTTGAATATTGTAATCAACAAAGTGTTGAGAAAATTATATTGGGTCGGTAAGAAAGTCTTTTCCGTATTTGAAACACATTTTAAACTCATAAAAAACTCGTATTACCTATTTTATTTTTAAAAATCTGTTAATATAATTAAATAGATATAATATAGTGCTAGAGTTTAATGATAAATAAATTTTGAAATTATTCTTATCAATGGAATTTTACCATGTTATAAAATTCGAAATATTGTAAAGTTTTAAAACAATAATTTTAAATTCATATTTAATGTAAACAGCTAATGGAAAAATATAATTCTCATTAATTATCTATCAAATATGATTTCATAAAAATATTTTCCATGATAATATTTTTCGGCAAATTATTATTTAATAATGGGGAATCATTTTTATAATATGTATATTTTGACAAGCTGTATCTAGAGGTTAAATGGAAAACAAATCAAACTTATTCCAAAATATCCATGTTGATATGTATTATCTTATGAGATGTTAAAATATTTAAAATTCCTGAATATTTCTGAAACAGAACAAAAATTTCAATTTTCCATTATATTTCTTTGT
>JAQGAT010001357.1:0-15080 GCA_034687845.1 Pantelozetes paolii
ATCATTATTTTTAGAAATTAAGGGTTTACTTAATCAAGTCTGCGAAATTCAACATGAGCACCAAAAAGCACCTCGAACTCTCAAACCAAGTGATTAACAAAGTTAAGAGTTTGGATAAAGAAATGATTGACTAATAATGTATTTAAACGTTAAATGCCTTCAAATATTAAAAACATAAGTTTTCTCATAAAAAGCATTACAAATAAGTTAAATGAAATTTTCAACTATGAATATAGAAATTGAAATGATCAATGTCAAAAGGTAAGGTCCCAGTGCAGGTCGCCATTTGACCACATAATCATTAACTAATTCATGTTCCGTGTAAATTTCACCAGAATCATCTTCTGCATACTTCTCTGTCATTTCAAGCACTTGTTCCAAATATTTATCGTTTAATCCATTTTCGAAGAAAACATATAATCTTTAAATAAATATTAAATTTCTTTTAAAAGTATTTTTGTTTTCATTTCTTACATTTCTTTATACTTTAAGGCTATATACGGATTTGTATATTTACTGTAAACACATCCTTCCAGATTATCGAAATAAGTATGGTAACTTATATGTGTTAACTTTTTATCAAGGACTGCAATTTGAATAAATGCTATTTCTGATGAAATAATAACATGACTTTTCTTATTGATAATCATATTTCTCAATCTTGATTTAGCCGTCACCATCTTTAATGAATCGGTTACGATATTCTCATCAAATTCATTATTGGTTATATTTAAACCTTGCTCAATTAATCCAATCTCTGTTTGTGTTCCAGATTTCTAAATAATATAAACATTTTATTAATTTATTTAGTGATAAAATAAAAACAAATATATTCTCACAAAAATCAAATCCAAACTCTCATATGAATAGTGAACTATAGGTTTTAAATCAGGTCTTGATATCAAGTCATCGACAGAATTAATGAAAGTAAACGGAGTATTGATTATCATTGCGAGTATTGTTGATGAAAATAACGTTAATATTATAGTTGTCATTGAAATCATAATTATTTGCAATAAAGTCACAAAATATTGTTCACATCTCTTGTGTTTCACTAATAATTGAGAAAATATGTAATTTTATTTATAAAGTATTTAAGTTTTCATTACTTCCTAAATAATTATAATTTAAATTTCTCCAAACATTTTCAAAATATCCTTTAAATGATAATTTTGTCATTGAATTTATTTTAATTATATTGAAGGACAAAATAATTGGTGGAATGAGCAGGGTTAGAATAATATAAATCCAAATCTATAAGAGATTAAAATTTAGTTTAGAATTTATATATGATTTTTATACAGACATAGAAATCAAATATTCTTAAAGCACTTATAAAAGAATCGGTTGTCTCTAAGGGGTATAAACCACCTATAATTGAGATGAGAGGGTAAACCTTTAATACGGGTGTCATTTCAGCAAATGTTGCTATACTTTCTGTGACTCTTAAATTTAGAGTCACAAAAAGGTCACTTTTCTGAAAGAAAATGAATTGCAACATATTATAAATTAACAACAATTTAACCAAGATTACATTATTGTAAAGCAGAGAAACATACGGTCCAAAAGATTCTCCATTAATGATTGATTTGATGTCTGAATCGGCGAAAACAGCGATTGCACTGAAATTATTGATAATATTTAAATGTTTTGTCACTTTCTATACAAAAGAAAAACCTATAATGTGTTCTTCGCACTAATTCTCTCATCTGAAATAACATGGGTGAACAAAATATTGCAAACAAATTATCACGAAGCTATAAAATGAGAATGGACAAATATTTCTTATATATTTAAATATTTAAACAAATATTTAATTATCAACCGCTCCTTGGAATGTGAAGGTGAAGTTTCCTATGGGTTTGATATCGTGACCAAAGGTGAAAGGTGTTCCTTCCTTTATGTCATAATTAAAACATTCCAAGTTTGTTGACGTCGGTATTGCCATTGTTCAATTGATCAAGATTAATTCAATTCAATGAAAATATTATTTAAATAAATTTATCCCAAATTCAACGCAAATATGAGTTTTTTTGCCTTTTAATAGTTTTGAATCGATATTTGTATTCAATTGTTAAGTGTTTCTATGTTTTGTGTGAATGTGAGGCGATATAACAGATAAGTGATAAGAAAATATTATTCGCAATTGAATGGACCAAGGTTATTTTATATTTATATGTATATCAAATATTGAATCATTGACATATAAAATTAAATATCAATTATATAAAACTTATTTTAAAATGTCCACTTTTATGAATAACAACCTGGTTATCCCTGATAATAGATTTTACAAATGAATTTGTTTGTTGTGAATAACAAAATATTAATTGAAAATCAATTCATGAATTAATAATTTCTTCAATTCATTAAATTATTTGACACAGCTCTTAATTATTTAAACAAGTACAATTTAATACCAAATTAATTTATAAAAATTCTGGATTTTTTGATTAAAATTTGAACTGAATACTTTTATGTTTATCAATTACTTATAAGTAATCGTAATAGACATGGATGATTCTTATACTATATTAAGTTAAGGGGTATATCGAGTGTTATTCAGTTTTATATAAAAGTTAAAAATAAAACTTCAATTCAATATCATATTTGAAAATAATATTTAAAATTTGAGGACAAACCCAGAGTTAATGATATCTGGATCCAGAATTTAAAAATGTTGGACTGTATTTCAGGAAAGTATCTTGATGACAGTGATGCTATCCTGGAGGATAGTAAAGGGCAAAACAGCTTACAACCAAAAGGTTACTTTCCTGAAATGAACAGCATTTTTAAATTCTCATTTCTATCTCAAATCCAATTTCTCAATCACAGACCCGCACCCAAACGATGACCTTTCATAGCATCAAATATATGAAGAGATTTTTAAAAATGATAAATATTTTGACGACAAGACTGATGTATAATATACTGTAATTCAATCAATCATTGGTTTGATGTCAAAACATATTAATTAATTCATTTAATCATTGAATTAATTGTTATTTAATTTAATAAAAATAAATTACAATTTTGATAGAATTAATAACATTTCGTATGTTTATATAATTTATTAATTAGTTTGAAATATTGTGTTATAAATCGGATAATTAATGATTGGATTGTCTTTTGAATCAAAATATTTAAATGAATTCAGTTTTCGGTTATTTTTGATAACATCTTCAATATTAGGAAAATATCTTTTGATTACTTCATTGGCTCTCAAATCAATGTTTTCAAGAGTTGATAGTTTAGACAAAGAATTAATTGAATTATTTGTTATATTTGTGTTAATTGTCTTCAAATATCTAAGTTTTGGTACATTTTGGTCAATGTTTTCAAAAAACAAATCATTAATTAATCGGAAGTTTATATCCAAATGAAACAAATCTTTGCATTCAATCAATGAATTACTACTGAATTGCAATCCATTTGCGTCTAACTGTTGATCGACTAAACAAAGAGTCAAACGCTTTAAATGAATGAAATGTTTCATTGAATCAAATATTTTTAAACTATTGGAAAGGTTTTGTAAAATCACTTTTAAATCTAGACTTTTAATTGAATTTACTTTTGTTGACATTATTTCAATGTATTTATTGATTGAGTAATCGATTATACGATTGTAATTATGAAGTGATTTATCGATTTTTAAATCTTTTAATTCATTCATTTGTGACAATAGTTTGCAAAGACATTCATCAGAATTTTGGTCTCTATTCCAGGAATAGATATGAATTGTTTGCAAAGTATTCATATTATTAGTCAATAAAGTGTTTATTATATTAATATCAGGTGAAGTATCAATAAACCCAAATACTATTTGTTTCAACCCTTTCAGGTGGTGTTCCTGTCCTTTAAATAAATTGTCTAAACTTGTAAGTGAGAAAATATTAACTGAAGATATGTTTGGCATAAATTCAAAAATATTTGTGTTATAATTATTGAGATTATATATGTTATAATGAAATCCATATTTAGTTATCATTGAACCAAATCTTTTGAACCAATAGTTTCCGATGTCTTTGTAATTATAATATGAGTTAATTTGAATTGAAATCAGTTTTTCAGAGAAAATAATGTTTGAATTCATTATAAACTTATCCAAAGGTAGAGAGAAAGAGATGTGTTTAATGAAAGGACATTTCTTCAATACATTTGCAAATGATTTCTGAAATCCAATGATATCTTTGTTATTTCCATAACCATCGCCGTTATAATGACTGAAATTTAAATAATCTGAGGGATGTCGTAGAGCAGGTTGTGATGGACCATATGCTGGACCCCCGGGTGAACAATTTCTATATTTAAAATATTACTAAATAAACTCAACTCAACACAAAAAAAATTAAATATTCAATACATACCTATTTAAGTCCACATCTATTGTGGCCAGAAGTGTGTATTGGTTTTGATATATACATCGTTTGAATTGTTGAGAAACGCATTCAAATCTGATTTTGTCCTCAAATGACAAATAACTTAATAATACTTCACATAAATCGTCGCAAACCCTGTAATCAAACGATTGTCTCATTTGTGAATCCATTACTTGAATATCAATTCTTAAATTGATTTAAATAAATGATAATTAGTTGACAGGAAATAAAATAAGAAATGTATTAACAAAACGTGTTTTCAATAAAAATATAACTTAAATTAAAAGGTGTTTCTCTATTATCTCAGTGTATATTGAATTGGTTGTTTCAGTGCAAATGACCAAATGACCATGTACAAACGACCAATGTCTATCTGGCTATCTGACTGTCTATTCGTATCATTACTATATTTTGCAAGATTACAAATCTATGAGTCATTCAGTGATTGTTTTAATTTTGAAACATTTATTTTTCAATTTCAGTTAAAACATATTAATTTTATATTAAAATTGTGTCAATGATTGAAAATTTTAGATTAATATATCAGTCATTGAAATGTTATTTATTTCATTTGATTGTAATTCAGATGAAGTGTTGTTTACCTGAGCTCTATCTTTTGAGTAGTAATGATAACTCCGTTGAGTTTATTCACAAAACAATCAATAAATAAATTATATTTCATAGCATTTGATGGCATTATTCACACATTGAATACACATTTTGTTTCATTTCTAAAATATTTGTTTCTTTGTGTCATTGAATGCGGAATCTCTAACCAAATATTAATCTTCTTGTGTATCAATAAAATATACGAATGGGTTTAGGTTTAGCATGGTTAATCAATTATCGATCTATTTATAATCATTGACAACAATCATTACAATCCAAATGCTCTTAAACTTAACAAAAATAGATTAATAATAATTGAATTCAAAATAGTTTTATTAATTATTGTTATTAAGTAAAATTAAATAAGAAAGGTCTAACAAGGCTAAAATAAGGATTGAGTTGGAACCCAAACTAAAAATGTTTGACCTGCGCTGCAACTCTAGACCTTTCCCTGAATAGCACTGTTAATCCTTGGTATGACAGATAAGCTATTGATTTGAGGTTTAATACCTTTCATACAATACATAATAGTTTTGTTTAGTAAACATGTGTTTAACTCTTAAAACTGAATGACAATTACCCTTGATCAACTAAATAGTGTATTGACTTACACTAAGCACTGACAATTAAAACTCATTTATTTTGTTGATTCAGTGACGAAAAAATTGATATGACTTTGATCCAGGTTTTTGAGTATTGCGTCTGAATTGAAGCTTAAAGACATTTTTACATAAAGAAAGGAATTATAATTTATTCCTTGAAATCAAATATTGTGTTAATATTTATCCAATTATTTCATATGTTTTACAATATTTTCATTTCAATTAAGATTTTTATTTATTTATCCCAAAATATAAAATTGTTTTACAGTATTATAATTTTTTTTTATTTTATTCAGAAATGTTTGAATAAAAATTACAATAATAATAAAATATCAAAATAAAGATAAATTAATACAATATGTAATATAATATCAGTGGGATTTACATGTTCTTGATAGTTTCATCAGATTTAACAAATAGTACAATCATTGAAATTTGAATTTGAAGAGATAATTGACATCAAAGACATTCAAATATATTTTTATCTAAACATTTTGTGTTGTTTTGAAATTTAAACCAAATTTTCTGTAATTCTGAAAAATATTTACTCAAATATTTATGTATTGTCATGTTTTCCGTTGAAATTTAAATTAAACCTGAACATTTATATAAATCTTTTTTCTATTAATAGTAAACCTAATGCTTGTCATGGAATTAATTAATTGATAACTTATTAGACAATACTTACTTTAATTATACAATAAATTGGAATTTATAATTAATTGAGCAATTAAAGTTTAATATTTAAAATCTAAAGGTTTAGTTAATGTAATCCTCAAAAGAAACAAATAAGAAGTGAATAAAATACAGTATACTGATGTAAGATATTAATACTGTATATACCTGGTTGCATTAATTTTCTGGTTTATGAAAGTTAATTAAATAACAAACATATGAATATATTTTATGATTATAAAAGAGTTTTATTAATATTTAATATAATATAATAATAGACTTTCAATCATTGAAGAGAATTCAATAACAGAATTTCAATCATTGTTTTCATTGAAAACAATATTTTATTAATAAATTTTTTTGCTACAACTCTATGCCTAGAATTGAGCTTTACTTCACTCATATACTGGAAGTTTCATATTCTTAATCTTGATCAAATTCTATACCATTTACATCATTACTATAAACTTGACTCTGATTCATTAGTATAAAAATTATTTATTTTGAAAATACTGTTGTGAAACAAAGGAAAGGTCAGTCCAATAAGTTAATTGTAATCAATTTATTATTATTATATTTCACAACAATTTAAAATGTACTACAGGTATTAACACATCAGGTTTACATCTATCAGTAAAATTAAATCCATCTTGGTTAAAAATATTTATATAACAAATGAAACATATCTTCAAGTCTTAAATCTTTTACAATAAGTGTTTATAAAATAAAATTCTCTGAAGATTTAGTATTAATTTATTTTTTGTCAGTAATGCTCTCAAACTGTGATATAATAGATATCATGGATCATTTATTCAAAGTGAAAGCACTTATATAAATCATTAAATCTATTTTCAATTAATTTCAGTTTAAGTGTTAGATATTGTATTTTTTCATCACTATATCCCAAGAGTTGTGTTTCAATACAATCAAAACTAAGTGTGTGTTTAACTAAATACATAACATTTCGGTTATGCAGTCATATATAGGGATTGTGTTGAAATAGTTTGATAACTAACTTTCATTTTGATTTCATTTGTGTAATATTATTTTTCGCCCCTTTCAAGGGTTATCTTAACAGTAGTTTCCAACTATATCCTGTACAGTAGTGACTGAATGTCAGCTTTAATTTAATTATGAATTTAGTATCAAATAATAATTTCCTGTAAAATAATAACTATTAGTTGTGAGTCATAAGTAAATCAATAAAAAATATTAGTGCAACTTTATTTTTCATTAGATTCAATTTTGATCTAGGAAAACTTACATATTAAGACAAAATCCCTGACCATGGAAAGATATTTGTTGTTTATGATTCCTGATAAATGTTTTATTTAATGGATAAAATAATGGATTAAAGTTTCAACAGATTTTATAAACAATGTCAGAGAGAAACCGGAAAAGAGATCATAAGATCTTAAATAAAAACTAATTTTTACCGAAATCCTAAGGATTTAATGAATTTTACGCTTTTGTTGGCATTATTTTACTCTTTGTATCACATCTCTAGTGACCAACTAATGGCTAAGACTTTTATTGATTGTCTCCTCCTCTTCAATGTTTGGATTTGTTTTTAACACAAATGTAAAAAGAAAAATTGCTAAATAAAATTTATTCTTTCATATCAATTGTTCAAGTTAATATATTCTCAAATCGTTGTGCTTGTATACGTGATCTTCAGATAATACTAAAATATTCAAGAACCAATATGATTTTATTAATAATAAAACAAAAAAGATTAATTGAATTAAATATTTTTCATAACATCAGAATATAAACAAGATAAGTTACCAAACCTTTTTTTAGTTTTTATAGAATCTGTTATTAATATTAAAAAAATCTTTTAAACAATTTGACTTCAATTCAAATCAACACAAACGAGTATTTATAAAGAAAAATCACATCTGTGTGTTTGCTATACATATTGGTATAGAAAGCACCAAGATTTGTTTTTTAATAATCATATGCAGTGTTTGTAGGCTTAGTTTTATTTGATTTGTTAACCGTTTTCAGTGAAATAATATCCATAATTGATTGAAGTATTTGCGAAACCTCTGATTGAAAATTTTATATAACTGTATGAATGATATTCAACTAAAGTCTAATCAAAATAAATGTAATGCCGTCTGTAATGACGGTTTGGATGTTATAATAATGCAATACTGTCTACAATACAATAAACTTCTCTCAAAACCCAATAATATTAAGTAATAAAACAGAAAAAGAGTTCAATTTTCGTGAACAGAATTTGAGACAGAATTTGGGCTTTTATGCCAACAAAAGCATAATGTGATCACAAAGTGTATAAAAAGTATATAAAATCAGTATTTATTTGTTTTTCTTCAACTCTTTGGTGAATCTCCGGCTCTTATAATCATTAAATGGATTGAAAACTAGTCATCAAAAGCGTTGGAAATAAAGATAACAAACGTTTTTTCCTAAAATATTTCATAACATAAATAAAATATATTAATATTTATTATGCAAAACGTAATACCTGTGCAAAACACTCATCAAAATGATAGTTAATATGCTGTACAACAAAATAACCAAATATGAAATGAACACAGAATATTTTCTTAATTCACTTTTTATTTACCTTTTATGCGTCTTTATCATGATGAAATTATTTATTCATTAATTAAGCAGGATAGATTTTTTAAAATTTGTTGAAAAAATCTAGTGTTGTTTTCATAGAAAATACCAGTATATTAAGTATAATAATAATATTATTGAAACAAGGATACAGTGAAACATATAATTCCAGTTTTCAGAGTTAATTTATTTTAATTGATTGTTGCTGAATAATATTAATAAATGATACATGATGAAATAAGAATAGTGATGTGAAGAAATTGAAAATCATCAAATTCTATTATTTGAATTAAACTCTTCTCCCTTAAACAATTCATGTTAAATTACTCTGAAAAATATCTCTTTACCCAGATACAATTACAACTTATTTGTATAGAAAGTTCCGCATAAAACTCCAATAGAAAATTATATGTTAAATTCCAATAAGAAATTACCATGCTAAATTTCCATTGGGTGAGTCAATACATCTACTCAAACTATATAAAGATATTACAGATCCTTCAAAAACCTGAAATTAAAAATACAATAATTAGTGAAATGTTTAAATAAAATTAGTATTTTATTGTTTTCATCTCAAAAGCATTCATGAATAACATGAAATCACATCATATTTAATCCATTTTCAATGAATTATTTATTCAATGAATTGAATGATTAAAATATAAATTAAAATTTGTTTTAAATATTTATAAATTGCTTTAAATGTCAAAATGGTTTTATGTTTTCAAAATGCCATTCAATTGTAAAATCAAAATAATGGTTATTCTACAAACAAAATCAATACAATATAATCCTGGTGCTTCATTTTAAAATAAATCAATCTTTTGAAAAGTAAACCTTTATCCTTTATTTGACTGATTTTGATATATTTTAGTCAACAATTTTATCATTTTTAAAATCTAAAAAGGACTAAATCAATCTTGTTATAAAATTGGTTTGTGCTTGTCTATTTTTCCAGTTAAACATTTAATAAAAATTACATATATCAATTGTTTAAATCTTGTTATGTATTTATATATACTCTGTACATTTTAGAAAACAAAATGGTTTAGCTTCTAAAGGGTAAAAACAATCATGTTCAAATACATCATTCAATTTAACTTAATCTTCATTCATATGTAAATAATTTCTAAAATACTATGAAATATATTATGAATTGAAATCCAATAAAGGTTTCAATGATTGAAATATAATTTACAAAAATTCTATAAAATTATTCATAAAAAAGTGTTTATTATTAAACATAGAAAACGTAAAATCCGTAACTCATTCACTGATAATGGTTTGAATTATTCATAACTTTTATAAAGTATTATTACAGCGATAGTAACTGAGCATTACATTCACACAAAAAATGTTCAAGCATTTTTATATTTACATAGTTATCCTATTCTTGAATTTTAATAAATAATTTGAATGATTTATGTGTTTAAGAGATAAATCGATTCAAAATGTGTTAAAATTTGAGTTTATTTTCTTACTATAAATATTTCGATAAAATGTTAATAAATATTAAATTATGTTTTTCACTAAAGTATTTATCCAAATACTACGTGGCTTTGCCTTCCTTGTCATTTATCATCTTCATTTACGTTCCAGATTCATTGTTTAGTATTTGAATAATGCTTATAAAACGAGACATGATTTTGATTTTATTAAATAAATGAATACAAAAATACTTGATATTTGATAACAATTTATACATTTTTTGGTTTGTTTTATAAAAGATTTAAAATAAATATAAATGTTATTTAAAATAACACTTAAATAAGTAATCAATTAATTAATAATTACATTTAACATATAAACTATTGACAAGTCTATTATTTTATGATCAGGATAAGTTAACACTTCATCATTTAAGAAAGTAGGAGGCAATTATTTCCTATATGTTTATGTTAGATAACATTTATACGTCATTTTTCATTTTACCTCTCTTTTCATTTATTATAGACGAGAAGACAAATGGAAAGTAATTTAAATATATTTTAATAAAAACTCATTAAATATGTCATGAATTTTGATTTCAATGTCTAATAAACTTAATGACAGAAAATCAAAGTATTTTTTATTTCTTTTCAATATATAATAAAAGTTATGTTTTTGTGAGTTTTAAATCAAAACATTAATATTTGATAAAATTTCTGAAAGTTTTTATAACAAAAACATTAGGTTTAATGAAAATGTGTTTCAGTAGTCATTGAAATCAATATTTAATTTCAAATTCATTACTAATATTCAAATAATTATTAAAAAATAAGTAAAAAGTGAAATCCTCTTATAATAAACTAAAAGCTATGATGAAGCCAGGATGTTTTATAAATTTTTACACTAGATTAAATATCTAAGATAAATTTTATAAATTGTTTTACAACAGGTTTATTGATTTAAAAATAATGTTATATTGTGTTCAATCATTGAATATAATCAAGTAATATTGGTTACCTAGGATATAATTCACATTGAATGTATTGAATATCAATTATATTCATTATTTTGTATTTTATTTTATTCATATTTTCTGCTTATTTAAATAAACAGGATATAAATATATGTGTAAATCAATGATTCATTATTTTCCCCCCTTTTATCAAAAGTGTTTTATACCCTGATGGTCCAATGAATGGATCAATTTATGGGACATTTTTGTGCAAAATATATTTTTTGGTTCATATAATACAAGCCTTTATTAGATTTATAGCACTTATAGCTCAAAAGTTATTTTATTTTTTATAACAAAAACATTTCATTATGTTTTCAATCCTTGAGAGCACTCTTATTCAGCGCAGCGTCAGCTGCCAGTGCTCTATGTGTTCGGACTATTGAAAGAATATAATCACTAGTAATAAGCGATTCGTCTCAACACAACTGTTACAGTAGTTGTAGTCTTCATGTCTTCAAAAGTCTTGTTTTAACTAAAATCTGTTCACAACTGATCCACAAGTAGTCGTCAAACGACTAAAAATAAGTCAATTTCTTGCTCTAAAGAGCTCTAAAAGTGTTTCAGAAAAATAAATACTTTTTCTTAATTTATTGAATAAATCTTCAAATAATTATTGGCACTAAAATTACCTGTCTTTAACTGAATAAGAGAGAATGGATGTAACAAGAATCGGTCAACTGATGGCCAGAAACAATATCACCAGAATACGACCCATGCCACCTCTGGAAGCACTGGAATTTTGGCCCTGGCAAGTGACACTGGTCTCCCTGTACTCTACCACTGCGTTCATCTCATTGGGCAGTAATTTAATAACAATAATAGTATTACTAAAAGGCGACAGAATTTCCTCTGAATTGTGGAAGTTTTTGATCAATCTTTGTATATCAGATATAGCAATGTCAACCTTCTCTATACCATTCACTTATACCAACTATATGTTGGGCCGTTGGATATTTCCACCGATGCTCTGTCCAGTGGTCACATTTGCCCAGTGCTGCTCTGTGTTCGTCAGTGTATGGACGTTGACTATCATAGGGATAGACAGGTAATCAAACATTTATTCAGGTTTTCTTTATAAAGACTTTTATTTTAGTTTTAAATACTGTAAATAAAAATATTTTATTACTATTGCCATGGTAAGTTTATTTTTAGCTTTTTAATTTCATATCAAATATCAATCAAATATTAGAAAATAATAACATTAAAGTAACCATCATTTAAACAAGTTCCAACCAATCTGACCCACTTCATTTCTCCCGCCAAAGCATATTTCCAAAATGATTTATCAATAATTAATTCGTAAACTATTCAGAGTTCACAAACTCTTATAGGTTTTTGAAAGTATTATACAAATACTAAATAATAAAAAATGTTCATGAATATACAAAAGTTTATCAGATTTATACCCATTTCACAATCCTTTGCATTACATTCAATGTACAGTAATGAACAGTAATCTAATAAAACTATCTTGATATAATGAAATAAATACTTTTTAAATCATCTATTTTTATACTTTATATTCAGTTATTATTTTGTATTTTTTGAGAATTATATAAAACCTGAAATCAAATAGTTTTAAAGAAAACTACAAATTATAACCAGAATTATAACCAGAGTCACAAAAGTTGTGATTTAAACAAATAATTTACAAATCAAACACAATTTAATTAAATAAAGTATATTTAAATTGACAAGGATTGGGTTAACCTCCCGGCACTTAAATCTGAAATTATTCACTCATTTTATTTAATCATTTTATTTTTCTTTTAAATCATTTCAATAAAATATTTAATGAAAGTTAATACAAATTTTATTATTTATTATACTTTGGATCAAATATTTGGCTGTTTTTTATCACAAACCCAACAAAAACTTCAGGCATTGAGTGAAAGTCCAAAAACATTTGTTTATACCTGAAATCATATAAATGTTTGAAACTCTCAAACAATTTAATTAATTTCTAGGAATTTGTTGAATGTTTTTATTGCCTTCAATGTTGTCATCGATTTAATGCAAACCTCTGTTTGTTTTCCAGTTTACAACTAATGAAATGATTTCCAAACAAATGATTTTTAAAATGATTTTCATATTATAATTATTTTTTTAGTTTCAGTTGATATCCAGTTTAACATCAATTTCAAAAACTCATTATATTTTTTCGTAATATACGGTATGATATGAATTTTGAAATCAATTCATTTGGGACATCGAGTAGATAGTTGTGATAATCAGGGACTGTGTTTCACCAGTTTATCATTTTTGTTGTCACTTATAGGAAACCAATTCTGAAAATAACTTCAAAATAATGAAAAGTATATTCACATTCAGTAAGTGTTAGTTATTTAATACGACTTTCCCGGCATTGAGTTGACTTAAGAAAGAAATATCAAAATATAAATAACATTTAAATTTCAATAAAACCTTTTATTTACTGAAAACATGAAAATCATTTCATTTAATAAAATATTTCTCTATTCACTGACTGTTGACAAAATGACTCAAATGTTTCTCGCATTGAATTTTTCTCATTTGATATGTTTAAACAAATTTCTTATACAAAGAGAGTCATTAAATGTTAATTACAAACATCAAACGTGATTGCATACTTAACATGGTAAACTGAATTTTGTTCAATGTAGGAGTAGATTACACGAATAAAATGCGGATGCGAAATATATTAATTCTAAATATTTTCAAATATTTCATCATGTATTAACCTAGCTTATTCAAATTAAATATAAATCGGTTTGAATGCTATTTATTGTATTTTTATCTCCATTATTAAAATAACTATTTATTATCTGTAGTCAAATTAATTATTTATAAAATTCAACTATATTTAATTTTCCTAATTTAATAAATGATGTGGATTATTAATATGGTTGAAGCAGTGATGTAATATCTATTAACAAAGATTAATTACTAATATATACTCAAAGCTATAATTAAGTATACTATTATTAATAAACTGAAAATGAGATCAATCAAGATATTATCAAGATTTCCGGAATGATGGATATTTATTTGTTGTCATTATACTGTCAATTGTATTTAATATTAAGAATTTATATAAAAAATAAATTAATGCTTGCTCAGTTTATCATTTAATGAGTAAATGTAATGATATTTACTATTATTTGAAGTGTGAAATAAGGGCTAATTTTATGATGTAATCTGCTGTTAATAATGTCACTTTTAATAGTAAGTTATCCTGTAACAATATATTTTTTTAATCTGACAATATTTATTCAATATTTTGTATAACAAACCTGAATTCAAATCAAATATGACTTTAATTTATAATAATATATTTTAATGACAAATAAAACACAATTTATCAAAAACGCGCAAAAATTGATATTTTAGATGAACTGAGTCATTCAATTTAGCAATTAATCAATAATATTATATTAACTAAATCCCTGTCCACTCTATAAGGGATTGTTAGTTAAATATCAATAAAAAGATATTTATGTTCATTAAATAAAATAAGTGAAGCATTAAAAGCATTCATAAAGTCTTTGAATCAAAACTTTTCCTTTGATTTCAATAGAAATTGTTTTAAATGAAGCCCTAATTGTGTGTCAGATAAGCATTAAGTAAACATTGTTTTATATGATTTATAAATCAAAGGTTTGTTTGAATATCTGAGAAATCACTGAAAGTATTTTCAAAAACTTTGAAAACCACTGTATTTTGTAAAAACAAGGAATGAGTCAAGCCTATAATTTCAGTTTTCAGTAAAGGTAATTTTTAAAATTTTTAGAAATGTGAAAA
>JAQGAT010001358.1:0-15078 GCA_034687845.1 Pantelozetes paolii
ATTTTAATAATATTTTGCAACATTTTTACAAAAATTTTCACAAAAATATTCCTTGACATTTACATGTCAAGGAATACCACTGACCTGGATACTTCCATTTTCACCTTAAACCTTGACATTCAAGGTGGCACCTTGACATGTGGTCAGCCTGAATTGAACTTAGATTCTGTAACATGGAGTTACCGATGATTACAAATTTTCAATAGGCCTTTACTATGGGATTTTTATGGCGGTTTAACATGGGGTTTCCGGAGAGTACGCATTTTCAATAGGCGATTTCTATGGGATTATATTTTCTCTATTTTCAGATTTGAATATTTTTGAAAGTATTTATATTTCGGTTTTTGAAAATTAAATTACCTTTACTGAAAACTTAAATTATAGGCTTGACTCATTCCTTGTTTTAACATAACATGCATCAGCTCATTTATGTTCTTCCCAAACGATTTGACGTCTTATTGATGCACATTATAATCTGTTACGTTAATAATTACGTATTATTTTATTTAAAATAGTTAAAACTACACAAAAGTCTTACATCTATTTCTACAGACACACTGAAAACCCATGTTATTATTGAAGAATTCATTAAACATTACATTTAGATTAAGTTACAAACATATAGAATTCAATACTAAAATAAATACAATTGATGAATCAATTTATAAATATCAATGCTTATTCAAAACTCAATAACAAATTTACCAAACTTAAATATTTATAAAAATATTTATATTTTTTGAAAATACTTTAAATATTGATATTTTATACTTAATATCAATACTTGTATTAAATAATACTTGAGATCTACATATTGTAGATCAATATAAATGACATTAAATATTACTTTTGTTCATAAAATTGTGTTTCATTAATAGGTTTTGTTTGAATCAATGGTTTATCCGATCCTTTCATACATTCTTTGTTTGGATTGATATCTGAATTATAAATGTCTTTCAATTCATAATTAATATTTTGAGAAACATTTTCAGTTTCACTTAAAGTCAATCTATAACTCCAGGCGCCGACTATTGCCCCCAAATGTGGACCAATTATTCCCGCCGTTAGCCAATACATGGTATCTATTGGTCTATAAAATAAAGTACATATAATGAATAACAATGATTATTCAACAACTTGCTTAAAAAATAATAACCTGAATGCATTTGTGCCATAACCTGCTACTAACTGGAATACCCTGGGGCCTAAATCTCGCGCCGGATTCAGTACTGCCATACAGTTTAGTCCAAATGCAATGCAAATTCCGGTAATAATAAGTCCCAGAACTGTTGGTTCCAAATATTTCGGTGTATTTATGCCATTCTTATCGGTTATAGCCATAACAGCAAACATGAGTAGAAAAGTGGCCAAAATCTGATCGATTATAGAACCGCTTAGAGTGACATGAATTGCCGGATAAGTTGAAAAAATAAATCCAGTCATAGCTGTTGTGTTTGACAACTCCTTGTAAGCGACTCTTACACCGGTATCGTACGCATCGATAGCTTCATAATAGGCACAGAATATCGCAAAGGCCGCAGAAAATGCACCCAAATATTGGGCCAACAGATAAATCGGCACTTTCTTTAGCGGGAACTTATTAATAGTTGTCAATGCAATTGTGACAGCAGGGTTTAAGTGAGAACCTAAAAGGCAATAATGTTAACTTCATTCTATTAATATCTTGTCCATTTTATAAACCTGATATTGATGATGATATGGAAACACCAATTAGAACTCCAACACCAAATGCAAAGCACACAGCAAAATGATCAATGCCAACCTTGTTCTCTTTATTCAGTAAATAATTAGCAATTGCACCATCACCAAGGCACTTTATATTTAATACAATATTGTTTAATACTTTAATATTATAAATAAAATTAATTAAAAGTATCAAAACTTACGACAATAAAAAAAGTTCCGAAGAATTCTGCAAAAAATTCCTTTAACCAACCTGGTCGACTTTTTGCACATAACTTCATAACATCCATCTTATTTTTGCAAAACGAATCAACTGTAATATAATTCCAGTACCGCAATGTACAATACAATTGATAAATGAGTTACCTAGTTGTTAATTGATAATGTATAATTATTTCAGTTCATAATATGAAAGCACAAAATCTCAACAATACTTTCACACAATGACATACAGTATTTATATTTTGAAATAATATGTTAACATTGGTTCACATTTGTCAGAATATTCTTATGCAATGTCTGCCAGTGTTTCACATAAACAATATTACATTTACTTAACGAACATAAAGTAAATTTTGATGTTTCAATAAATTCATTCCCTTTTTTGCCATTCAATACATTTTACATTATATAAAGACATCCATCTATTGAACCAAAACCACAAAACATGTCATCATTTTTGTGAGACTTAGAATATATTTTTCAGTATTTGTTTGCTTTTGTTTTGAACATAAGCTCAAAGCACTTGTAATGTAAACCAAAGAATCATTATTTTAGTTATATTTAGAATTTCAGTACAAATATCCAAATTCTTGACATTTATTTAATTACCAAAATGTCTCATATATTCATATATATTGTATATATTATATATATTATATAATGATTGTGTGTTTATAATATTGGCAAATCACCATGTCCATCCCATTTATATTTACAAATAATGTTGGAAATATTTTTTTCAAAATGAATTTATTATCCTATTTTTTAAAATATTAATTATAAAGTTTAATTAATTAATAAATAAATCTAATAATTATTATTATTTGTGTTTTTAATATTAATTATCGAAAGCATTTTAAATCGATATTTCTATGAAAATAAGTTTAATTTATGTTTTAATAATTTTTTATTTATTTATTTCACATCAAAATTGTTTTAGATTTTGCGACAAATGAATGAATAAATTAAATATTGATTTCAAATAAGTTATTAAATATTTTTGAATAACAGTTAACATCAAAAACAATTTGTTTTTCATATTTACAGAGAAAAGAGTTTAATAATTATAATAAATGACTCAAAATATCTAAAAAATGTTAAATTTTTAAATTAATTATAAATTGTTTAAAATACAGTAATTATTATTTAATATACTGTTTATCAAATTACATACAGTATATAAATTACTCTGATTAAATAAAACCAAATTATAACAATTCATACAATTTTAATTAAAGAAATAAATAAACAGGTAAACTATAAGGCTTAATGTTTAAGCTCTCTGGCATATAATACCTTTCCTACTGGCGCAGTGATCAAACACCCATTTCCCAGGATTTTCAACCCTTCCTTTTTTTGTTGCATCAATAGCTACACATCTCTGGCCAGGACTTTGTTTCTTGTATTGAACAAAATTAGTCCACTTGACATCCTGACCATCAACCCAACGAAGGCCATGTATCTCGTCATCCCTGGCCCCAATCCAGAACTGGTCGTGTGAGTGCTTAGAAGCCAATACTAATGAGTAGACCAGTCGTTGTTCTTCTGTACTATTTATTGAAACTAAACTCAATTGACTGTAAGAGTGACTGAAATGATAGCTGAATAGGATCTGACAAATCTCTTTTGCTTCATCATATGAGGCATCGATACCTGTCAGCACTCGATAACCTTTCATTCCCCGGACTAACCAACCCTCACGTGGATTGAAAGCCGATTCATCGCAGTCTGAAAGCAATTAATATAAAGTTTTGATTTTTTATTTCCCTCAATATTTAATTAACGATTATAGTGGACAACCATGAACATTTTATATCATGCGTTATTTTAACTTCAAGGAAATATTTGCTAATTTCAAAAATTAAAATGAACAGGGCAATTATTTTGAGATTTATTTTTTTTATAAACTAAAAATATTTTAAAATTGAAATATAAAATATAATATATTATTATATTTTTGATAAAAATTCCGCTTTTATTTAATTATTAAAAAATATAATGCAAAACATTATTTAAATCAAACATTTAATATCTTACACAATTTTATAATAATTTAATTACTAATCTAGGTAATAATAAAAGTATTTTAATTATAATTGTAATTAAATCTCACCTGAGAATTGAGTGAAGCACATAAATATTATGAAAAATATACGAACTAGGTAATTTATATTTTGCATAATTGTTAGTATCTTTTAACCCTTAATGTCAATCAGGTTTTTCAAAAATTATTTTCAATTTATTTTTCCAATTATTGATATTTTGACAAATAATTCAAAGTTTTAAACAAAATATTCAATCGAAACAATAATATTTTGAAATTACTGTTAGTTTTGTATAACATTTCTCAGATTATATAAATCTTATACAATATTTCAATCACTTTGAATAATATTTTTATATTAGGTTTGAGATATATTTTTCGTATAAAATCTTGTGAATCAGCGTTTGATGTGTTTGAGAGCATAGATAGTGATTGAATGAAAGCATTTCGCGTTCAGTAATATAGACAACACTTTGAAATACAATATATTGAATATTTGCATCAAATAAGTGTTAGCTATAGATGTGTATGGGTTTGCATGGGTTGGCAAAGGTATAGACATCAAGAATATTGGGTATTATTTTCACTAAAATAAATAAAAATCAAAATTCTTTATAAATTTGATAATAATTTTAATTTGTATTTAATGTATAGTAATGATAAAATTGAAATAAATTATTTATGCTCATTATCATAAAATTTGAATTATTTAATAATAATACTGTAATATACTGTATATTTACTGTATGATATTGATACTTGCTCACCCTTTCAATGTGCAATGTATTTCAATGCAGTTATAATATTGAAGTCAAGGTTTTACTCTTAAAATTCATTTCTTATTAATTCTTTTGGTTCTCAACTTATTTTGAATTATATTTTTCATTAATAAATTATTAACTTATTATTATTATAGAAAATAGTAACAAGGTAATATTTGTGTAAAATATGCAGTGCATTATATTTTTATTTATTAACTTTAAATCTTTGGAATAATTCTTAACACTTGGTTTCAAATGAATTTCTCTTTTCAAATAAATTTAAAGAATTTAATTATATTTTTTCAATAATAGAGAAAAGAATTTTAAATATTTTTGATTAAAAGTTTTGAAATTTTCAATTGTATTGAATATTTATTTTATGCTCTTAACACAAAACATATCTTAATTTGAGATCATTTTCATCAAAACATTTAATATTTATTTCCCAAAAATCCTAAAAATATTTTATAATTAAATAAAAGTATGAAAAGAGTTATTCACTTAATTCAATCATTTCTCACAGGAATTCTCTCAAATAGTAATACTTATTATACAAAACTGTATTTGGATTACAAAAAATCAATTTCTAT
This sequence comes from Pantelozetes paolii, assembly GCA_034687845.1. Lineage (NCBI taxonomy): Eukaryota > Metazoa > Arthropoda > Arachnida > Sarcoptiformes > Oribellidae > Pantelozetes > Pantelozetes paolii. The sequence continues at coordinate 5,322 of JAQGAT010001358.1, forward strand.
CATAATATTGAATATTTTTCTCATATTTTTTTAATTTATGCGTTAAATCTAAGAATGAGTCAAATAATGCGTCAAATCTAAGAATACATTAAAATTAACTGTAATTTCCGCTTTTTAAAACATAGATAATTTACACTTGGTCATATAAATTATTACATAAATAAATGAACTGATTATTTTGCCCAACCCTTAAAAGGAATAATTTACAATAGATTACTATTGAGAATATTATGTGAAAGAAAATTCTATATCTATTTATAGGTTATATTGAATTAATAGAAAATATCTTCAATACTAAGGGTGTGAACACATTTACAACTATTATAAGTGAAGATCTGATCATTTCTTTTTTGAATAAATTATGAAATAGTCTTTCAAAACTTTTTATTCAATAGCTTTTATTGATTGTTATATTGAATTAAGTTTTATCACATATTCAGGGTTATTCTGACTAATAACAATAATGTAGTGTTTTCATCCCCTTCACTTGCAATCGAAGTGTTAAACCAAAAATCAATAAATTTTGGGATTTATTGGGTAATATTTGAAGACATGTTAAAACAAGTTTCAAAAGAAATTATATTTTGCATTCAAATATTAATACTTTATTTATTCATTCATTTTCCTGATCCGTGACCTATTGAGCACTGAGACGGAGTTGCAAGTGTTGTCACTAAAATCATATTAATCCCTGGTCTAATAAAAATAAGACCTAATATTAAAGCATATTTATCTCTATTATATAAAACGACATTAATTTCAAATACAATTGTTCGGGAGTTGAAACTGATTTAAGCACAATCAATATATTCAATATACTGTACAGAGTATGTTCTCTTTAATGATTATGTAATGTTTACCAGGGTCAAAATAATATACTTGTATTTCAATTCAAATTTGTTTACCTTAAGTCAAGTAAAGGTTAAGCAGTTTTATACAATCTCTATATGTATTGAATAATGAAAGGAAACATTTGAAGAAATCTTAAATCAAATATTATAATCAAAAATTGAAAACTTGTTTCAAAACTTACTTAATGTGTCCTCAATTCAGATCTTATTTAATGTTATTTTGTTAATACTGTTAAAAACCTTAACTCAATTCAGTTTATCCTAAATATCCTTAGTTTTACTGCGATTAACATAACTTTATATTTGATTTGAAAAACTAAATTCAAATCAATTGTTTTGATATATATTTTAGTGTTGAAGAAAAATACCTAAAAATATAATAATTAATAATAATTTTAGGTATCAATAATTAATCTTGTTCAATCACTCTAATCTTTTATTTTAGATAAAAAATGAGTGCAATAATTGTGAACAAGGTTACATTTAAATATAATACTCAAAATGTTTTGGATAATCTAAGTGCTTGTATAGACTCTGGTAGAATCTACGCCCTTCTCGGACCAAGTGGTGGTGGAAAGACAACATTACTTCGTCTAATTCTTGGTCGCTTAAAAGTTAACAACGGATTTATAAGTGTGTTTGGTTATAAACCCGGGGCAGTTAATGATCGGATTAGTTATATGCCTCAGAATAATGCTCTTTGCCTTCAGTTCACTGTTGAACAGACATTCAAATATTTTATGCATATCTATAGATTGTCTGAACAAGAATTTTTATCAAGGTATGTTTTCTTTAATTTATTGATATTTAAAAGTCTTAAAGACAATTATTTTGTGAAAACAGATACACAAAACTACAAAAACTATTTGAACTGCCACCAAATCATTGTGTAATACATGAGCTATCAGGGGGTCAACAGAGAAGGATATCATTAGCGGCAGCTCTGATAAGCAACGCAACTCTTGTAATACTAGACGAGCCGACGGTTGGCATCGATTTGCTCTTAATTCAAAATATTTGGAAATACCTTAACATCCGGTGTCGGGAAGGACTCTCTATACTCTTTGTCACACATTATATAGAAGAGGCAACAAATGCACATAAAGTAGGTCTTATGAGGAACGGTAGACTACTGGCAGAGGAAAACCCTTCAAAATTGATTGAGAATTTTGGCGAAAAAACATTGGAATCTGTTTTTCTTAAACTCTGTTTATTAGATAATAAACACAAGAATTTGGACACAAATGACAACAAATTTAATAATATTTGCATTGAATATGAAAACCAAAATTCCGGCCCCTGTTATGATAAATACAATTCAGTTGAGCAGAAATCACCCTTAAATTCATTAGTTTTAAACTTTTGGATAATTTTAATATTAATTAAAAGGAATTCACTTAAATATCTTCACATGAATTTTGCTCTCATTTGTATGTCATTACCGGCCACTCAAGTAGTTATTTACTGTTTAGTGTTTAGCAAACCTCTTATTGAGATAACGGCCGCAGTATTTAATGAAGAATTGCCTTATCCTGAATACAGTGAAGATATACTGAATATGTTAGCACCGGTGGATCATATACTCATTCATCCAGTTATATATGAATCACTCGATAGTGCTATTAGTGCTGTGAAAAAGGGTTCAGCTGTCGGTGCCATTTGGTTCAAACGTAATTTTTCTGATAAAGTGGATTACAAGTTGGAAAACCCACTGGAATTCGACCAAAATATATTAGATGCCAGTGCTTTGCACCTCTTTATGGATAATTCACAGATAATGTTTGCGAATTCATTTATGCAGTCATTGAGTGAAACCGTTTGGAGATTTCATTCAAATCTCTCTGTAATTAAAAATCAAACGAATATTGAAATCCCTATTAAAATAGAAAAAACCCGTTTAAGTGAACACTTAATTATCAAAGACTTTGGACTTCCGGCAAACCTAATATTTTATATATACCTTTCTCAGATTGTCCTCTCATCTCTTGTACTCACACAAGAGCGTAAAGACGGTCTGTTTGAGCGGTCACTTATAGCAGGTGTTAGCCATCATTTGGTTTTAATTTCTCATTTTATAACAAACGTTTTGCTGTCAATCATTCAGATATTACTCATGTATTTCACAGCATTTGTTGTATTCAGAGAAGTGAACAACGGATCGGATGTTTTAATAATCGCTTATTTATTGTCAGAAGCTCTCAATGCTATCACAAGTGGACTCTTAGTGTCCGCCACTTTTAAAGAAGAATATCATTGTCTTATTATTTTGGGATTTCTATGTGCGCCTCAACTCTTCACTTCAGGCATGTTTTGGCCACTGGAGTCGTTAGATCACTATTTGAGATATGTCAGTTTATGCAGTCCCTTATCTATACCTATGGAAACCATGCGTAACATAGTCCTCAGGGGTTGGGGTTTATATAATCCCAAAATTGTATTTGGATTTTCTGTCACTCTATTTCCTAGTTTTATATATTTTATTTTATCAGTGTACATTTTCAAACACAGGGACATATAAATGTACAGTATATTATATATCATTTATTAAATACACCAAGTACAGTATATATTAAACACATATACAATGCATTACAATTATATTTAATACAGAATTTGTTTCCTGACGTTAGATATCCATTTGAAACAAATGTATATTAAAAGTGAGGAATCAAATAATTTGATGTAACTATTCAAAAGAACCTTGTATACTGTAATGTACAGTGTAAATCAATATACAATATTATTCTTAAAAATATTTTATTCTGTATTTAAATTTAGAAAAAAATATTGTTTTCATTATTAAATTTATAATTCTTTCAAAACAGCTTTAATTCCGGCCCAGGTTTCGGCACCGGCAGCTTTTATTTGGGAAGGGGGAAGTACAAAGCCATATTGTCCTTTGTCTCCTGATCAGTTAATAAAGTAAATATTGAGAACTCATTGAATACCATTAAAACCTACTTAATTCCAATGCGAAAACCACTTTCACACCGCCGGCATCATAGGCCCAATCAATACTACTTCCCGAAGCCTTGTCTATCAATTTAGTTAACATTTATAACACATTTAATAATTGATTTATTAATTATTAAATTAAACTCACAAATAGTTTTAGCAATCGTTCCCTTTGTAAATACCAAACCGCTTGTGGCTCTTATGGCCTCCACTGCACGGGTAGATAATCTTTCCTAAATAATAAATATCATAATTATTTATAAATTATAATAAATCTAATGTTTATTAAAAAATAAGTGAAACCAACCAGATGTGCATAATTAGGGGGAGGGATGGTTTGATATCCGTACGGATACATCCATAACTGACTAAAGCTATGAATCGCAAAATATGAGACAATATTTCCTTTCTTAGATAAAATCAAATTTGCCATCGCTTTTGACTCCACTTCTGAAAAAGCCTTTTCTCCACAATAAGACTCAGCACTTGGATCTCTTTGAACACCCGACTGACCAAAGTGTGAATCAAAACTATAAAATATTGAAATAATGTGATTTTTACTTTAAAAATCATTTGAAATGAATTAATGTTTACTTTCTGTTTGGATCGACGCCTTTATTTCCACCCCTTTGATTGGATCTGGTCTTTCTCCACATCCTATTCACTGTATGGCTGTAAACGTATCTATGATTCATAGAGAAATAAAATTAAATATATACAGTTGACTGAACATTGTTGCTCCAGTGTAAAGCCATTACTGACCCATCAGGGTTCAATGTTGGAATAATGAGAAATTCAAATTTCTTCAAAAGCTCCTCATTTGTTGGATCCGTCAACAGATTGTTTGTAACCCATAGACACGTTGCAGTAGAGATCTAAGTACAGGTGAATTTTGTTTTCAATTTTAAACATTTAATATCAATTGATATCTGTTTGACTGACCCATTCCCTTGCATGTATACCGCACTCAAGAATTACAGTTTTCTTAGTGCTTTGTAAGTCAGGACTCGTAATAGTAATGGACGGGATTTGTCTGCCTTCGTATGACTTACCGATGCTGTTGTAAACGGCTTTCGTGTCTTAAAGTAAATAATAATAATAAATGAGTTTGTGTTCACAAATACTCACTATTTCTTGTGATTCTCAACAATTCATTGACAATGTCTTCATATTTATTATAAGTCGAGAGATAGTCAAAGGAAAGGCGAAAACGTTTTCTATTGATTTCGTTTTCATTTCTCTCCCTTTCAATCAATTCCTGAAAATTATGTGATTTTACTTCATATTTAAAATTAGTTTTATTTAAAGCCGATAGAAATTGTAAACCAATTGTTTCAGGGCTAACCAGAGTTAGCACAGGACGCAGATCTGAACTAGGTTGGTTCCAAAAGTCCATCTAAATATGAGTATAAAATATAAAACCTCAAAATATTAACACAAATTTTAAACTAACCTTAAAATTCAAACCAAGTTTTGTTAATTCATTTAACTTTTTACTGTTTTTTGGATGAATTGAAATTAATTTATAATTACTGTAATCAAACGGTTTTTCATTCAATATATTCACTGAAAATATTTCACTAAAACAAAATTGAATTAAAAAAAATAGAATTAATATTTTTTTATTCATTTTTTCAACAATTTGTTTGATTTAAAGATTAATAACAAAATAAATCAATCATTGAATTAATTTTAGTTTAAATAATGTACTAAAAAATATTGTCTGTTATGGACCAGACATCCAGACATAAAAATAACACAACAATTGAAATCTAATTTTTTATATTTCCTTTTTAATGAAAATTATATCACGATTTGATATGTAGTTCATTGAAAACAATAAAATAAAAACAGATTAATTACAAAATAGATCAAAATATAACACAATATAAATCAATAAAATACTTTTTATTATTCAAAATTATCCTGTTTAATCTTTTCATATTTTATCGGTACTTCTTTGCTAAGCAATGACCAAGAGAGCATCGAAAGCAGAAATAATAAGATCAGGTGTATAATCATGGTTATTCTAAAATAGGGGTATATTTCAACTGCAAATGCAAACCCAAATTGAATTCCAAATATTAAGGTGGTTGATGTAATCAAACGAAAATTATTATCAAACGCACCCTTTAATCCAAATAATATGAGCACAAATTCAATCTAGATATAATTTTTATCAATATCAATTTAAATAATTCAAAGGTTTATTTATAAATAACTCAATACCATTAAAGCCACCAGGAGAATATAACCATTATTATCTTGTTTGAATTTATTGTTTTTAATATAATAGATTGTGGTCAATAAAAATGTAATTACGAAAAATAATACCAAGGACATAAATAATATGATTGAATATTTTAAAATTTTAAATATAAAACTGTTATTAAACTTATTTGAATCCATTTTTATAATGATTATGAGTCTCAAATTAAATCATCAAATATGTTGTGAGTTTTAAAATCATTTAATGATTTTAATTAAATAATAATATATTAAAACACTTTTTAGTTATTTGTATCAAAACCTAACAAATATTTCTTCTAATTATAATTATAAAAGGTTTGCAAAACATTTCAATATTAAATGAATTCTTATTTATTTTCAATTATTTAGTAGTTTTTATTTGTATGTAAACTAACGATATAAATATTAACTGGATAAAATTAATTTGTATTTAAATATGAACTATTAAATATTCAAGTTCATTATGTGTATAGAGTTATATAATTTTGTTAAACTTAACAAACTGTCTTAAGTATGGGGTTTAACAAATGTAAGTTTACGGTTACTTCAGAATCAAATCTTGATAAGCCTTAATATTATTGAATATTAAGACTATACTGTATTTATCGCACATACAGTATATTTAATATCTAAATTATACACTTTATCATAAAGTATCTAGATTATAGGATCTAGCAATAAATAAAATATCATTTAAACGGACAAATTATGAACATGTTCAATTCTTTTATAGTTTTAGATCTTAAACGTCAAAAATTACTGTATCATCCTTTACTCTCAGATTTATCTATTGAACTTTATACTACAGTATAGTATAAATTTGAAATAGTTCAAACCAATCCTGGTCAAGTTTATCAATGATAGTGTATAGTAATCATTTTTAATATTGAAATATCGATTGAATAAATAAAATAATATAAAAACGCATATATTTCGATGAAAAATGACTTTTAATCTTATATTTCAGGAAATATTAAATAATTTTAAAAAATAATTGTTTTTTAAAATAAAGTTATAAAATATAATAAAAACATGAATTCATTGGCGAAATGAAACAGTATTTGAGTTTTGGTTAAACCGTTTGAAATCCATAAAACAATTACAATTAGTATTTAGATCTTCCGTAACCTCCAAGACCTTTGCCTCCATATCCGCCTCCAATAGCTAAACCTTTACCTCCATATCCACCCCCATAACCACCTCCCAAACCACCACCAAATCCTCCTCCAAGACCTCCTCCAAGACCTCCTCCAAGACCACCTCCAAAACCTCCTCCAAGACCACGTCCCTCACCTCTGGCAACCACTGTTTGAACGTTTTCAATGACAGGCCTAACCTCTTGATATATCTGTCTTTGAGGAACAATCACTTCTCTAATCTCTTGAATGACAGGTCGGGTCACTTCATGAACCAATCTGTGGGGTTCGTCCACTGAATGTGAGGACTGAGTGCTTCCGGGCTGTCCGTAATGGTTCTGAGTTGTCAATAATGGAGAGGATCTGGAGTTGAAGTTAAGGACAACGGGTTGATCACTGGAATCGATGTCAACTACAGTTGGGGCTGAAGATCCATAATTGCTGGCCACGGGAACTACATTCACACTCCGTGTGCTTAGAATGGCTGCGTTAACTCGACCACCTCCTATGCCACCTCCAAGTCCACCACCAAATCCTAAACCACCCCCATATCCTCTTCCAAGACCGCCGCCATAACCACCAAGACCTCCGCCATAACCTCCTAGGCCACCGCCATAACCTCCTAGGCCACCACCATATCCTCCGAGTCCTCCACCATACCCACCTCCATAACCACCGGCATAGCACTGAGCACTCAGGAATGCAATAACTAATAACTAAATATAATATTTATATTGTTTAACAATTACTCCAAATATTGTCAATCATTACTCACTTTAAGCATATTTTACAAAGAAATTCAATTTTCAAATGATTTGAATGAATGACTGAATGGTTGTCTTAATGAATCACTGTTTGTCTCCAAAAGCCAAATGTGTTATAAAACTGTAGAAGAATTGACGGCTTATATAATGCTTGCATTCAACGCCTCAAGCGATTCAAAGCAATACAAAAAACATTTGAATTTTTTAATTTCACATAAAATGAATGTTTTCTTTAAAAATAAGAATTGATTGCAAAATATATGAATGAAATTGAAATGTTTAGACACATTCACAACTGAGTCACTGAGTCACACACCTCTTGAATTTAAAATGCTAATTCATTATAAATAATTTAAGTAAGGTCGTACTTCACAATATACGGTATATTACAAAACTTTCACTTCACAACGATATCAGTATAAATATCAGTATAAATATCGATATCGATTTACTTTCGATTAGTTTTATTTAGTAAATAAATGGATGAGGATCAATTGCTCTACCTCTCTCAATAAGTGTATAAGTTAAATATTAAACATATTTAAGCATCTTTTTGTGTACGCCTATTTAATCAATAAGGAGCAAGATCAAATTAGTGAAATTTTAAATATATCAATAATATTTAATATAGCGAAAATATTCTAAATCTTATTTTCCATTATCTTTATAACAATATTGTATTGCTTTATAACATTACAGTATTGTGCGTTCAATTTGTAGTCAATATTGTCATCTAAGATATTAAGTTTATTGATTACAACAGTAATCAATGTAATTTTTATATGATATAATAATATCTTGGATCTTCATCTTTAGCAATTCATTACAGTTAATATTTGGTAATTAATAATTACTGTTATACTGTATTAAAATGTGCTTGTATGACTTTGTAATAAAGTATTTAAAAATATAACGAATTCATTAAAATGTTTTCAGAGTGTGCATGATCACATTAGGTCTATAATATTAGACTCTATATATTGTATATCACCAATAATGAAATAACATAATTGAATTTACCTTGTAGTAATGATGATATTTAACTAAATCTAAAACAATAAAATATAATTTTGTATTAAATGTTATATTTGATGTTTAGATATGTTTTTGTGATATTCAATATAATTGAAATATTTATATACTGTATATACTGTAACTCTTATATGTGATAAGTGGTTAATGTGGAGCCAGGTACATCTCTGCTTTAAGCAAGCATAATTAATAAAACTTAATAATAATGGATAAATATTTTCAAAAATAATATCAATTAAATTCCGATGAAAAATGACTTTTTAATCGTGTATTTCAGAAAAAATTAAATATTTTCACAAAATATAAAATAAATTTTACATAAAATATCAAATATTATTATAAAAACATGAATTCATTGGCAAAACGAAACAATATTTGAGTTTTGGTTTTTGTTATTAAAATAGTTTTCATTAAAAAAGACTAATCACTAGTATTTGCCGTAACCTCCATGTCCTCCAAGAGCTAAACCTTTGCCTCCATATCCACCTCCAAGACCAATACCACCTCCATATCCTCCGCCATATCCTCCACCATATCCGCCGCCATAACCACCTCCAAGTCCAAGACCACCACCAAATCCAAGACCACCTCCAAATCCTCCTCCAAGTCCAAGACCACCTCCAAGACCACGTCCCTCACCTCTGGCAACCACTGTTTGCACGTTTTCAAGAACAGGCCTAACCTCTTGAAGGATCTGTCTTTGAGGAACAATCACTTCTCTAATCTCTTGAATGACAGGTCGGGTCACTTCATGAACCAATCTGTGGGG
>JAQGAT010001359.1:0-15077 GCA_034687845.1 Pantelozetes paolii
GTTCATTCGCCCCTGTTTAATAATGATATCTGGAAACAATTGAAGTCAATAAACAAATTACAATTATTTATTAATATTTAAACTCCTTGTTAACGTACCTTGTCTAAATTTTACACAATTATATTGTACTTCAATTCAATTATTGACATAAATTTCAATTTGAAAATAAAAATTATGTTTTGAATATTAATTACATTTAATTATCATATATTTATTGTGAATACAGATTAGAATTACTTGACATATAATAGGATATAATTCACTATAACAACTGAAATACAGTATTAATAAGACCTTGATTTCAATTAATGAGTGTTTGTTTTGTCTGAGAAAAACATTTTTATATTTATTTATTAATAACAAACTAATTATCAAAATATTTTAAACTATGCCTGGATATGACAGTGATAGATTCACTAGAATTAATAACTATGACATTGATGACTTTATTTGCAGTATTTGCCAGGGTGTATTTAAAACACCAGTTGTGGTTGACTGCTGTCTACAGATATTTTGTAGTGAATGTATCAACAAATGGTTGTCACAGAACAAGACCTGTCCTATTGATAGGGCATTAATAAATCAAAATAATATAAGACCATCACCAAGGTTAGTTTCTATAGACAATCAGCAGACAATTAAGTAAAGTAATTCATCCAATAGACTCGTGAATAATATAATTAACAAGATGAAAATAGATTGTTTTTATAAAGGCAATGGATGTAATGAATTGATTGTCCTTGATAACTTAGAAAAACATGAAGAAAGATGCAAATTTTTGAAAGCAGTTCCGCTGACCTTTGAAAGGATAGCTTATATTGCGTTGTTTTTGTTCTTGCTCATTTATATTTCTGAAGTTTTCCGATTTGTTTTGCGAATACTATATTGAGGTATTATTAATTTGTTTTACCTTGAATAAAAGTGCGTCATATTAAAGTATCTTACTCAATTATTATCTACAGTATTATAAAATATTTAAGTATAATATTTTGCTTAACTAATTTTAATTTCATTGAAAATACCTGTTATGTAATAAATATATTCATGCAAAGTTTATTAAAATAAAATTACTCTATCATTATTAGTTAATTAAATGTTCAAGACAATTTAAACTATAAAAATAATACGAAATATTTATTCAATTAATTATTTAATACTTAAATAAATAACTTTAATTAGACTTAAATACAAAGTGAATATTTATTTGTACATAATCCAGGTGATGTTAAAACGAATTTGTTCATTGTTAGGTTATTGTATAATAATATTTCTGTTTGATCAGGTGCACAGGGTGTAAAATATAAATATAATGACAATTTTATAAAATTTATTTATTTCATTGCAATTGAACTCTCAAAATGACAACAATATCAATACAAAGCGATTGCAAAGGTAATATTAAACAAGGTACTTTATTCTAGCTTATTGAATTAACTTTTAATATATTTTCATAGATTGCCCTGAATCAAAAACAAATGCTACAGGTCATAAAATTACTCTGGTGTTTTTGTCCAACATAATCTGGCTTGTATGTTTATGTTTTTCATTAAATTTACTAGGATCATTTTAATAATTACTTTTATTGATACATATAAATATTGTTTTTATAGCTTTCTGGATTAACTCTGATTATAATTGGCTCAATTGAATGCTCCAATTATTATTATAGTGGATCAGTTTTATCAGTAACTAACGGCTGTCTAATAATAATATTATTTATCTTTGGGATGTACTCTAAGAAAACAAAACTCAATCATATGGTAAGCAATTGACAAACAATTCTTCATTTTTATTGATCCCAGGGATTATTGCCTTACCTTTCTTAAGATTGGTTTTGGATTCACCTTACTCATTCCCTTACATATAACAGCGATCATCTGTCTCTTCGTGGACATACGAGATGTTAGACTCTAACTACAACATAACATACAGTAATACTAAGACTGATAATGTTTTTATTAATGTATTGTAGGAACTGATGCTAACCCTGGGTATTATCAATTCCATTGTCTTGCTGATGGAAATGATTATATTCTTCCGGGTATTTAAGAAAGACATCAATTTCTTTGCTTTAGCCTATGAATCGCTATTCAAACCCTTGGGAATTCAAAATCTGATGCACAAGTAATCCACTCTTGTTTCTAATAATGAAATTTCCTTGATTAATTCAATGAAGAAATTTTATTCAATTAATAAAAATGTGTTTTCACATCATTATTACAATAAAGAGCTAACAGTTTCTTGAAATAAATAATTTAATTATTTTGTTTGAAAATATTATTTTAATTAATTTATTATTATTGTTGTTATAAGTTAAATTGATCCAGCACCTACTCGTTGTAGAATATTTTATAATGATCAATAATTTCATCAGAAACAAGTAAATTATTGTTTTGATGTTATGACAACAGTTTTTCTGTTGTAAACACAACAAACTTTGAATTAATATAAAAATTAATTTTTTTTGAAAGAAAATCAATCTCTTATTACATAAAAAGATTGTACTTGTTTGAATTAGACAAACATACTGACAAAGGTACTTTAGTTCAATATTGTGGTCATTTGTTAGACATAGGGTTTAAAGTATATAAATTAACTCTAATTTTGTTTACATTAAACTCTCAAAAAGGGGAAAAAGTGGTTTGTGTAAGTAACAATCCAGGTGATATTTAAATGACATATGTAAATTCAGTATAATTGTTTTATTTCATATAGATTTTGTATAATCAGGTTTTATAAGTTATAACTGACTAGTTAAACATACCAGTATATTTTTAAAGACTATTAATTTAATTGCTATCAAAATGACTACAATTTCTATTCAAAACAATGGCAAAAGTGAAGCTAAACAAGGTAAGCTCGTCTCGAGTTATCAAGATAAATTAAACAAAATATATATCTTATTATAGATTGTCCTGAAACAAATGAAAAATCTTCATCCAAAAAGATTTCGTTGGTATTTTTATCCAACATTATTTGGTAAGTAATTCAAAACATATTTATCTCTATATTTAATAATATTGAACATTATTGTATCAAGTATAATTTTTAAATATAAAAAGATTGGATCAGGTTTTATCGTGCTAATCCCTATGCAAATCGGAGCCCTATCCTGCCACTACTTATACGTTCTTGATGTAAGCTAATGTGTTTTAATTGTAGCTATTCTGACATTTTAAATCTACAATTATAGCATTTTGAAATGTTCCTGGGCATTATCAATACAATTGTATTATTGATCGAGGTGATAGTGTTCTGTAGTATGTTTCGGAACAACATTCAAGTATATGCTGTCTATACTCTGGCCTATGAATCACTGTTCAAACCATTTGGTATTCAATGCCTCGAGTAATGCACAAGTATTTGGATTTAATTATTACACCTTGATTATTTGATTATTCAATTAAGTATTTAACTTTATTATATTGAACATGGTAAATTAAAATCATTATTTCAATTACAGTAAATATTGTCATCAATAAGTGTTAACACAGTTTTATCTACACTTTATCTGCGGTCAAAGTTTACGTCATTCATAGGTATTACGTGTATATTCAGTCTCTCGGTGTCATCGGCTCTACTCATACGATGCCGTCTATACCAAAGGACTGCCACCACTGTTGCGATCAGGAGAATAGGAACGATAATACTGGCCGTCATTTCACCCGCTTTTGCAATAAACAAGTTATTAATTAAAACACATTCAAAAAAAAATAATAAAAATGAAACTCACGGCCAAACTTCCACTTTTTACTTGAGTGCTCAGCTTTGTGCAAGTTGCTTTTAGGTGTTGTATCTGTTTCAGTACCTTTAGTTGTTTTGCTTGACTTTGCCAAAGGAGTGGTAGAAATATGAGTATTAGTGGACAAACCAATTGTCTTCGCATTAGAGCTCGACTTCACGGAAGATATTGTAGTCTTTGTATTGCTTTTTGTTGTCTTACTGTTTGATTGAGTCGAAGCACTGGCTATCGATACTTTGGACGCACCGGTGGTTTGGGTGTCAACATTTCCAGTGGTAGAGGTTGACGGAGGTCTAACAGTGGAAACTGTCTCTGTTGTGCTTTTGGTAGGGATTGTACTTGGTGTTTTTATCGTAGTTGTTATCCAATTGTCTTTAGCTATCTTACACTCAGAGCTAAAACTGATGTCATCCACAGCTAAGTCAGAGGAATCACCACTTCCTACCACTCCTTCTATAATGAACTGAAAGGGTTGGTAACCACTGATGGGAACAATAACTCTGGACCATTGTTGGCCTAAACTTCCACTTCTGCTGTATAAATTGATCAAGGTCTGTTTCATTGAGCGGCCATAGATATTAATTCCGCCCATCTGTGAGTCATTTCCATACAGGTAGTAAAAGACCCTGAGCGCACAATTGCCACCCACGCCTTGAACCCAATTGGTGACAATACGAGACTTCTTCTTTGCGTCAACGGTCGACCCCCTGAGTGTCAAATAATGACCCTTTCCTTCTAACCTATAGGTGTGATCATTGACAGGACCGGTAACTCGTAATAGATTGGCACCACTGGCCGTCTGAGTCCAGTGAGTGGTCGAGTCCTTATCGGTTTCAATAGTGAAGGAACAGTTGTCATGGTTTGTCTCAAAGTTACAAATAGGAAGGGATTCACTGCAACGCAAAGAGCTCTCATCCGACTGATCCCCACAATCATCCATTCCATCACAGAATGAATACCTAAGCGTTTGAGAGGAAAGGTATGTAAAAAACTAAATCTCTTTTACTTTCTTCAATAGATTTACTGATTTATGCAAACTTTAGTCTCTAAGCACATGACAGTGCCGTCTGTACAGACAGTTTGGTTGACGTTGAAATGGGGTACACAGTCATTGAGTCTTATATTGTCGATGGCTATCGTGTCTAACCGGCCAGCGATGTGACCAATGAAGGCAATACTGAACGGAACGGTATGTTCTCCAATGAATGTGTCGATAGTTTGCCATTGCTTTTGTTGATAACCAGTGGTTCTCCAGATATAAGTGTATGAATTCAATCCCTCTCTAGTCCTAAGCCGAAGAGAGGACTGTTTGCTGGCATTCATAAACAACTCAAAAGTCATTTTACACGTCATATAAGATCTCTTAAACATATTGAGTCGCGTTTCACTGCTATACAACACAGCACTGTTGTCATAACCATCCGGTGCTTCTATCCTAATAAAGTAACCAGTGCCATTTCCAGAGCCATCAGTTTTGATGACAGCAAAAGGATCGGCCAGGGACATTTTGAACTGTTCATTTTCATCGTCGTAGTCATAGTCATCTGGATCAGTGTCAGAGTTATGCCAACCGCACCAGTGTTTCTCAAAATCACAATTACCACAATCCAGTTCATCTGAGCCGTCGGTGCAGTCCTTGATAAAATTGCATACCTTGTCAATACTGACTGTCTTATTGTTGGCACACTTGAAAACACTCTCTGTGCCAACACAAGTGCTTATATCTGTAGATAGGAGAATATCATCCAGGCCAATAAAGCTCATTGAATACTTAAAACTTCCCTTGATTCTTATGGCCACTTCCACTGGATTAGACAAGAGAACTGGGTCTATTTTCACCGTATATTTGTTCCAGATCAGTGTTGATGCTGTTATGTGTGTTAAGACGTGTTTGGGTCCATTCAGTGCAGATTCACCTCCGTATTCAATGGCTGACACCTCTAATGAAGTGTCTGAGCCGACCAGGTATGTATAAAATTGTAGACAATATCCCTTTCCCACCGACACTGGCATCGACTCAATGTACGCATTCTTAGTCCAAACTGAGTCCACGTTGTGTTTGAAAGCTGTTAAGTAGAGATAGGAACCGCCTTCTCTCCTCAGGGTATGATCATACCAGGGTCCAGGCCATGAACTATTCACCGGAGGTCCTGGTATTCAAATAATTAGTGAATAATAGCGGAAAAGTTAATTATTTAGAGCACCTGTATATCGACCCCAATTCCAATCAGAGTCAGTCATGTTGTCCACGTCATGCCAGGAACAGGAGTCCACATCAAAGTCACAACTAATAGGTGCTTCACATTCGCCATCACTTATGGAGATGTCATCCAAAGCAATATAACCATGCTCATCCTGCTTATACAACGAAAACACTATCTTGTGAACGAAATCTGCGCGAATAGTCAACTGTCCTAAAGTCCACATACTATGGTTAGCGTAGGGAACGATATACTCAGGTGTGTTATCATCATAATCGTAGTCATCTTGCTGAGTGACAAATATATAGAAGTTCCAAGTTTGCCCGGTTGTGATTTGGTACCAGAACTTAAGACAACTGCCTCTGAATGAAGCCTTTGGAAGGTTTGGTATAACCAGTTCTGTCTTATAGTCATCGTTAGGATCACTGGCTTTGTTTGAGAAGAGGAAGTAATTGCCGACACTCTTAGTCGTGTGATCATACTTTGGACCCAGGATACTATTTTTTGGATCAAGATAATATAGTCAAGACCTTTCATATTTCATTGATAGGTGCATACCCTTCCCCATCCAAAGTGTCTGCGTTAGCGATATATCCAATATTGGGTCCACTCTTAGGTAAAAGCCATTTGAGTTTATAACCGCAATAATTGTAGGAGAAGTCGCATATCTGGTCAGATCTAACCGGGCATTCACCCGGGGTTACCACTATGTCGTCGATAGCGAAGCCCCCAATCATTTCGATGCCATAGTTTAGCTTAATATCCAATACTATGTTAGGAATCACAGGTAACTGAGTCTGGATTTCTTTCCACACATTTGTGACCATAGTTGGGGTGATGTGTAAGAGGTTGTGCTGGGGGTCGAAGATCCCGGTCGGCACGTAATACCCGACCGATATATTCATTACAGACTCCGAGTCCGTGTAATACCAAAAGGAGAGACAGTGGGGACTGGAGGTCATCGGCACTAAATAGGATTGAATTTGTGTCAAAGGGATCGACGTGTTCACTGGATTAACACTGGGATCAAAGAGCAGGTAATGCCCGGCCGTTGACTTATAGGTGTGGTCTACTCGTGGCCCGACTTTTCTTGTTTCTAATTGAGTGAAAAGATTAAAATCAATTCAAACCCCCCTTTAAATAGCACCCACCTGTTGCCCAACTTGTCCTTGTCCAATTATTTTTATAAGACCACTGGCAGTCAGTGCCTTCAAAATCGCAGTCATAATAGTGTTCATTGAGTGGTATCTGTGTTGTACTCAATGGCGATAGTGTTGAAACAGTAGTCAAGTCCTTACAGGAGTGGCCGAACACCTGTATGTCATCGATGGCCACATCACTCAAAGACACGTTTCCTTCAAGTGTTTTGAATAGGAGTCTGAAGACAGAGGAATGAATTATTGGAAAGGTTTGACTGTATTGTTGCCAAGGATTCCAATTTGTGGAACTGACTATTGTGTCCAAAACCTCCGGTGCTTTAACACTGTCCGGTGTTGTGTATAGCAGTTGCAGTTTAGGCGACACCTTATTGTCCTCAGCATTGATTAGATACCAAAATTTTACGCATATATTTGACGACACATACATCAGGGGTTCACTCCTTAGTATCGCAGTGCCTGTCCTCTCAGTATCGAGGGGTACGACAGCATACCAGCCCTCCTTTCCTCCCACTGTGTGATCATATTTAGGGCCATATTTTGAAGTTCCAGTTTCGCCACTATTTCTAAGCCATAACACGGGTTCAGAGGCACCCTTTGGCGGAGCATTACTCCAACCGCACATGTCTTCGCAAAATAAGGGGTATTTAGAAAACACATTAAATCATTGATTTCATACCTGACTCAAAGTCACACCAACCCAACGGCTCGCACGGGTGGTTGACCAACAAAACATCGTCCACTGCCAGCACAGCGTCTTCTTCATAGATATGACCCCGGATTCTGATCACATCGTTCTTAACTAAACTCAAATTAACCCTTAAGTGAATCCAATCGTTAGAATATAACCCCTGTTTGCTGTCGGGTGTCGTATATATGGGCTCTATCTTTGGATTTGTCAAATAGTTGTGTAGTATTTCAACACTGATTGTACTGTTCTTAGGGG
This sequence comes from Pantelozetes paolii, assembly GCA_034687845.1. Taxonomy (NCBI): domain Eukaryota; kingdom Metazoa; phylum Arthropoda; class Arachnida; order Sarcoptiformes; family Oribellidae; genus Pantelozetes; species Pantelozetes paolii. The sequence goes on from JAQGAT010001359.1 coordinate 8,047, forward strand.
ACGGTGTGTTCCGATAGAACCACATCTTTAGACACATCTGATCTGTTGGCACCGGATATACAACGTTGTCGTTGGGAACCGACTGATTGTAGATGTAGTACATGATTGCCTGTCCGCCAACTTTGTCAAAATAAGCTACCGTTCCATTGGGTGTACCTGTTGTGTGATCATCGAGTGGTGCATTTATACGACTGGCTGAGGGCACGACTCTGGCCCAGGAGTTGTTCACTGATATCCAGCCACAGAAGTCAACCTTATATTTAAAGCATTGATAAACAATTGATTAAATTTTCAAAAGGGAGTAAAAATTAAAAATCAATTCACACCTCAAAATCGCAAAGAGGTTTGTCAGGGCACTGGCCAGTAGTCCATACAATGTCATCCAAACCAATATTATCCTCTCTGAGACCTGTCCTACTTTGAAGGGTTGCCCTAAACATCAAATAGGAAGGGAATGGACTCTGAATTGTGACCATATCTTTGATCCAGTTATTGCTTTGTGGCAGTCGTTTCATCCATTTTACAGTGCCATTAGACTCAGACTTATATTGGTTGACCTCCAGTGCAAATGTGGTGGGATTTCGGCCCCACATGTGGTACCAGAAGGACAGACAATGGGAAGCCTTTAAATCCATTTTCGAGACCGACATCAGAGTCGCCGTATTATAGCCACTCATATTGGCCTCTCTTCTTGTGGTCAACCAATAGCCAGACGATGGTGCAGGGGGTCTGAGCATTGATGTGTGGTCATAGCCTGGGTCTACTGTCGGCTTATTGTTTCGCACCTGGATATAGATAAATTGTTAAATGTAACGTTGCTTATTGAATATAAAAAGCTTTAAAAACTAACCCAGTCTAATTTACTGTTGGTGTGCATATCGACATCACTCCAACCACAGGTGCCGTTTTCAAAATTACAACTCAGGGTAGTATTAAAATTGACATTGGCTATATTCTCACAGTTAAGGAACTGGAAGTTATCGACAGCGATATCAGCAAACGGTTCCGAAGGTGTAGAACGTATACCTTTACTGGTTATCATAACTTTGAACCCCTGATCCATACTTCCAATGTGTATGAGCACAGGTATCCAATCTTTTTCCGACTTCACTAAAGACATCATTGTTTTGTTTTTGTTATACTTTTTGAGATACACCTCAACACTCAATAGGAAGTTCGGGTTCTTTGGGTTATAATGAAAATAGGAAAATGTCATTTTACAATTAGACCCTGTTTTCCCCAACTCAGGGGTTGACATTACTGCTGCGGAGTTGCCTGAATATTAAAAAATAAAGCAAATTTGATACATGGCCACATTGAATAAGAATGTGAATTACCTGTTGAGGTATTAATTATCATGAAATCTGATTTACTATTGCCTGTGCTGTCAGTGGTTGGCAAATATTGATTGCTTGCAAATTGTGATGCATTTTTCAGAACCCATTGCTGACTATTCTTGGGTCCAATGTTATGCCACCCACAGAGATTATGTTTGTCAAATGAGCAAGATCCACACTCTTTTTCATCATCCGCTTCTGGACAGTCGGTTATGAAATCACATACTTGAGTCAATTTCAAACAATATCCAGGCGATGATTTGCACTCCCATTGACCCGGCATACATGATCCAGTGGTTGTACTAACTCTAGCATTTGTCTGGCAATCTGATAAATGAGCAAGGTACTGTAAAACGCCCAAAACAACTAACACTACCATTGAACTTTTGTGCATTTTATAAATATCAAATTGATACTTGCACAAACATTAATAATTTCAAACTGTTTCACTCAAATGAATAATTAATGAACTTGTTAATTTTATAAATAATCACTAATAGGTAGGCGTTTTAGTGTCTAAACAAACAAATCAATTATCAAATGAAATGTCAATCAGTGATAAGTGTTTTACAAAAATACAATTGTTTTTAAAAATTTATTTATTGATTAAAATTAAAAATAATCAATAATTAGATTATCAATTATTAAACTACACTGATTAGACAGTTTATAGCGTTCAAACCAGTGACATTTTGATACATTTGTACTAGTGTAGATTATTTTTATTAATTTAAAATGTCACAGTTTCTAATACATAAATTGTGTAGAAATAAGTGTATCAATAAATATACAGTAAATCTGAAAGAGTTTATGAAAAATGAAAAAGGTGATGAGTTTTTAGATTTCAATGCACCCCTGCAGTTGAAGAGCCCTTAACTACCCCTGAATTCTTCAATTAATGTCTATTTTATTATTCATTAATTTTTCTGTTTTCTCTGTTTTCCAGATAATAGCCAATAAAATACCGAAAGTAAAGACACAGACAATGAGTGCTAACGACTCCGATATTAAGAATATATCGGAAAACGTTTTTATGAAGCGCCCAATGATGTACGGTGGTGCTATATTGAATGATGACATGAACACTATCATAATCGTTCCCACAATGTCATCCAATTTCATGTGTTGGCCCACAAATGCAAATATTGATTGCATAACAGCTGAGCAACCGATTCCTAGGATTACATTTGCCACCCATAGGACAGTCATGTTTTTTCGGGCAAACAGTAGGCATACTATTCCTAAAATGTTTATAAAATAAATCAAAAAATTTTGGCAAGGTTATTTTTATAGCAAAAATTACCAAGTGCACTAATAGTGAAGTGAGTGACCAGAATATATTTTGGCTGAACCTTAATGGCCACAAATATAGCAATAGCTCTGAAGCCGGCGTACAGTGCTGTGAAGGCAGTGATCACATCAGCCGCTTGTGTGGCACTCAATAGCAACGGAGAGTATTGAAAGTAAGTGACAGCAAAGGTATAATAGGATGACTCGTAAACCATGAAACTGCCGACCATTACACCAAACAAGAGTAGAGCCGGTATTCTATGCCTGCGCTGTCTGTCAAACAACTTCTTCCCGACATCTGATTCATCAGATTTGTCTAAAGTTTGCGCTTTATTTTCATACCGTTTCACAACAAACATAACCAACAATAGGATCGGGACTTAAATTACAAACAAACATAAGATTATTGTTAATTGAGATGAACTTTCAATGCATACAAAGCAACTGAAATGATCCTAATATAAGGAACGGTGTCTTTAATAGAGAGCGGTTTTCCTCTTCATCGACTGCAGCACTATATAATTGCATTACCTCTACCCCTGAACCTATTGTTGAAGTTGAACTAATTGTTGTCGTTGTGTTTAATTGATCTTGTTTATTTCTTAAATATGGTTTTATAATAAGAGGGGACAGAATAGTTCCGACGCCAAACGTAAATCCGGGTATTTGAAGGAAAGCCCCACTTCTTTCACCCCCTAATTCAGTTAGCCATACATTGAGCACACAATTCACAACACCTGATCCCATACCCAAGAAGATTGCACAGGTATATAAACTATATAAGTTTGGTGAATATGGAATGAAAGTTGTAGCGATTGCCATGAATACCAAGAATAATATCATGAATAGTTGCCGGTTTAAATATTTGATTAGGAATCCGACTATAACACAGGTAAAACGATTGTGATAAACAATCTAGATGCATTTAATAAATATAATAATACTTACGAAGAGAACCGATTAGAAATCCAATTGATGTGAAAGTGCTAAACAATGTCATCCATTCCGTCGATGTGTGCAAAATATCAATCATTTCTGTAAGCACTGGACTAATGGCGGTGAAACACATAGCCTTAAAACATTGTTAATTTCTCAATTATTTGAGCAAGGTAATTGAATTGGTGATTTTATTATTTACTTACAAATGCCGTGTGATTTATGCATATAAGAGTAGTATAAACATATTTATCCCAGTTTTTAATCATATTTATAAATTTGAATTAACACCAAGATAGTTTTGAGTCAATTAGTGACATACAATACTTGATTAATGTTTTTCTAATACAATAAATATATTATAAAATAATTGAATAAAATTGTGTCAATTGAACGGCGATTACAAATGAATGATAAGATTTAGGGATTTATAACATGTGTTTGACTTCTGAATGGATTTGTATTGTAGATAGCATTTAAAGTTTTAAAGTGAGATCCGTCAAATCACAAGATATCTAGTAAGATGAGAATATCTATTAATTATACATTACTTAAATGTAAATACAATTTGAGCAAGTTCATTATTAAACATTGATCATTTTAGATTCAATTATTAAATTACAATAATTATTTTAAATTAATGTAATTTCTAAGACCTAGATTAATTTTAAGATTACAATATTAAGTAAATTGATAGGTGACGTCAAATAGAAATCTTTTGTAAACCCACAGGTTCATATACTGTATGACATAATAATCAGCTTATAAAGTAATTGTTTAATGAATATAATTGTATCAGTGTCAATAGATAATTAAAATTAAATAGTTCAAATTATTTTGATAAAATAAGTTATCATTTATTCTTCAGTTAAATATAAAACAATACTAAAAACTATTTAATTAACAGTATATTAAAATTAACTATTTGATTTTTAATTTAATTTATATCCAAGCAAATTTATATATACTGTATATTTATGTTTAAATAATGTCTAAGATTATATGAAACAATCAGATAAAACATCATTTAATGATTCATTTACGTTGAAATTGATTTATGTAATCAGTGACTCACATTTCACACTATTATGACTGATATTCAATTTGTACAAGGTTTAGTAGCAGGGAAAGTTGTATAAGTTATATATACAGACAAATTAATTGATTATTCCTAAGTTTCCGGAATAAAAAAATATTGATTTGATAATAACAGTAGCTGTTATTTATATAGAAATATTAGATGATAGGTCATATACTGTAAATGAAAAATCATTTCAGATGTAATGAATAGTATTTATAAAAACCATTGCATTTTATTTCATCCTTTCGTTACATAAACATAACATTTGCTAAAAAATAATGATATTTATTGTTGTAATAAATTATAAACACAATTAGTATTGCATTTCCTTTTAATGCTTATCGTATTCATCAAAGGTTTATCATTTATTACTTGTGCTCAACAAGAGTTCAAAATTGTATTAATTTGAAATTTGAACAAAATGATTCTGGTACACATCAAGCTGATAAGTACTCTGTCTTATAAAAACAAATATTAAACGATTATATAAAGTTTGTAAACGAAAAGAAATAACATAAAGAAATTTTGAGAAATTTAAAATGGTAAGTTTATTTTGAAAACTAAATTATATTGATTATTTTAGTTTAAAGTGCAATCAAAAACATAACGATATTTTGAATATTCAAGTGATTTTGAAAATTTCATACAATCTTAACTTAATTATGTTCAGAGATCGCACGCTCAAGCTATTAGAGCAGCACGATTTAGGCGTGGACAAAATGACCCACCTAAATTTGAGGAACTAAATAAAACAGAGAATGATCCATGTAAATTCATTTAATTATCACTTTTCTTATTCCTATTATTAAAACGACTTTTTATTATATTCAAGTAATTTCCACTCAAAGACCGATACACTATGGAGTGGTTAATGAAACCACTGATGAACAGGAAGTAAATAATGAAAGGATTGACACATACTTTAGTGAACCTGAAGTTGAAGTTCCCATTAGTATCAATGTAACCAAGATAAATACCATAACCATTTAAAAAGTATTATTTTAATGCTTATTGTTATTTTAATTAAAGTATTCATTTAGTTTGAAAAAGTTGTGGGCGTTTACAGGTCCGGGACTCTTAATGAGTATTGCATTTTTAGATCCTGGTAACATACAAGCGGATCTTCAATCTGCTAGTATAGCACAATACAAGTGAGCTATAAATGATCTGAGTAATATTTTTTACTGTTATTAATAAGATTATGTATGAAATAATTGATTTAATACCTGAAATACCAAATACTATAGCTTACTATGGGTGCTCATGTGGGCAACCTACCTGGGTCTATTAGTGCAGAGACTGGCCGCCCGGTTAGGTGTAGTCACTGGTTTACATTTGGCTGAACTGTGTTACAAAAGATACCGAAAAGTTCCCCGACTATTGATTTGGATTATGATTGAGATCGCTATCATTGGCTCAGATATGCAGGAAGTAATCGGAACTGCAATCGATTTTTATCTTATCTAAAATCAGAAAATACCCCTTTGGGGAGGGGTTTTGATCACAATTATAGACACCTTTACTTTTTTATTGATCGATAAGTACGGACTCAGAAAACTTGAGGCGTTTTTCGCTTTTTTAGTGTAAGTTATCTTTAAATGAATTCCTCTTTAATTAATAGCACTTCTAATACTGTTCATTAACATATCAGTGCTCTGATGGCACTGACATTCGGCTTTGAATACATAAAAAGTGAACCAAATCAGCTCCAACTGTTCAAAGGACTGACTGTTCCCTACTGTAGTGGCTGTGGATCTGTTGAACTGATGCAAGCGATCGGATTGATTGGTGCTATGATTAGTCCACACAATCTCTTCCTTCACTCAGCACTCGTCAAATCCAGAAATATTTTGCGCACCAATAGATCAGAGGTTAACGACGCCAACAGATATGTGTTTATAGATTCGGCAATCGTTTTGACGATAACATTGATTATCAATATCTTTGTGGGCGCTGTGTTCGCACAGGGATTGTATGGAAAGACTAATTCAGACATTTATGACATTTGTTTGAATACAACTATTCCTCACTCGACACACGTTTTCCCCAATAATAACCTAACAATTGATGCGGACTTACATAACGCCGGTATATACCTGGGCTGTCAGTACGGGGCTTTAGCTCTATATATTTGGGCCATTGGTCTGTATGCTGCGGGACAGGTACTGTACTACAAGTGCTAAATGAAAAGCTGTATTAAAGGTTATATTCATTATTAGTCATCAACAATGACCGGCACATATTCGGGTCAGTTTGTTATGGAGGGTTTCCTGAACCTTCATTGGTCGCGTTGGAAACGAGTGCTGTTGACCGTTCCATAGCCATTGTGCCCACACTTGCCTTAACTTATTACCAAAACTTAGATAAGTTAAGTGAAATGAATGATC
>JAQGAT010001360.1:0-15075 GCA_034687845.1 Pantelozetes paolii
AGATCAATTTTCATAATTTTTTTCGACTTGTTTTGAGCAAAAGAGCAGTCGTTGGACACCCCGAGTGAACGACCCTTTAGTTTGAAATAAAGTTTTAAATAATTGAAAATGTTTTCAATGTTTTCAATACAAGAGAATATTCTTACGAATGAAACGCTTATAGAAATGAGGTTTTGATTTCCAATAGATTGTCACCAAATAGACAGGAATACCACTGAAGGTAATGGCGGCCCCAATACCTGTCTCATAGGGGCTGACATAGAATGGAAGAAGTACTAGGAATGCACAGGTGATAAAGAACACCACGGGCAGCACCAAGCTCACTTTGATTGGTCTCTTTAAGTTTGGCTGCTTTACGCGCAGCCATAGTAGAGCAGCCACTGAGAAGGTGACGGCCAGGGACTCAATAAATGCCGTATAATTAATGAGAGCATAGACTTGAGTTGTTGTCAAATAAAGTAGTGATAAAATGCCCTAAAATTTCATTCAATTGTTTATTTAGTCTTAACTTTAAGTTTTAATACTCACTAAAAACACAAGACTAGGCATTGGAGTGAAGTATTTCAGATTAATCATTGCCAGACTGTTAGGCAAGTGCCCACTCCTGGCCCCCACAAAGAACAGTCTCGAAGACGCAAATATGCCTCCATTGAGGCCCCCAAAGGTGGACAGAGCCACAGACAAAGGCATAATCCATTGAAATACTCCCAGAATTCTCTCACCAAAAGTGACGGCAACGGCATTAGATGTCAACACTTCATCGGCGGTTAGGACTGCAAAGTAGGCGACGTTTGCCAACAGATAAACAACTGTTACTAAAGGCAATGATATATAGATAGCCCTGGGCAGATTCCTGTACGGGTCCTTTAGCTCCTCCGTTACGAAATTCAAATAATTCCTAAAACCAAATGAGAATTGAATACAATATAGGGTTTAATGAACTCTAAAGTCATTTCTAAAACATTTGCTATAAATAAGTGAAAATTCATTTCAACTAATAAATAGTGCTTTGAATTCAATATTAAGTAAACAGTTGTAGCATATGATCAGAGAATACATACCAACCCGCGTATGAGAAAAGCCCAGAATAAAAGGCAAGTGAAATGTGTCCAGGTGATGTGGAGGTGCCCTCAAAGCTTTTGGGATACGAAAGGTTTTGTGTATTTCCTTGAAGTAAATGAACGAAACCGCAGATTATTATTATAATGAGTGCAACTATTTTAGCGAAAGTGAATATATCCTGAACTTTTGTCGCCCACTTCACGTTATAACAGTTGATGAATGTTAGCAAACCTACACATTGAGCACCAGTAGATACAAAACATTAATAAAACGCTTTTAGTCTGCATTTGAAACACAATATAATATACTTTTTATTCATTAATTTACTTACAAATAACTAACGCAGCGATTAATCTGACGGCGTTTGCTGGTGGAGCACAGGTAGGGAATAATGGTTGAAGAATATAATTGGCAAATGTGAGTGCGGCGATGGCATTACCGCACGGCATGATTATTAGCAACGCTACCCATAGAAAGCTATTGAAATAGTTTTGTTAACTTTTGTTAAAAAGTTATGAATTTGTGTGAAAAGTGTGTAAAAATGGTTAATATATTACAGGAATGCAGGCAAAGGTCCGAACGCTTCCCGAATGTAAGCATAATCTCCGCCAGACTTTGGTATAGAAGTTCCCAACTCTGCATAACAAAGGGCACCGATTCCTGACAACACACCGCATGAGATCCAAACGACTAGTGCCATACCCACAGAACCGGCCTCTTGTAGTACACCTCTGGGCGAAACAAATATACCGCTGCCGACGATGACCCCGACAATAATGGCCACACCATTGATAAGTCCCAACTCTTTCTTCAATTGGACACCATTTTTGCCGATTGACTCCAAACTACCAGAAATTGATTTTTCAGACTTCGAAGCCATAGTATTATTGGTATGAATGCTCTGGTAGTCTCTATGGCCACTACTATTCAATAGGAATAGACTCGACTCATAGGCACTCTGCTGTCGACTGAAGCCGATGCCAAACTGAGTCTTGCAGTCAACTGGTGAGGGCTGTCGTCGCCCTTGAACTGAATCCCTCGTCATATAATTGCTTATGTATTGAATAATATGTTAAATCACTCTTTCATTCAGTCATTCATTCAGTCTTTCAGTCATTCTTTGCGCCAAAAATAAATTTAATTCAATTAAACTTTAGTCTGAATTCAATGAATCAATAAATCGTTTGTTTTTCCACTGATTTAGTAATAATTGGATTAAAAGAAAACAAATTTAAGATAATTTAACACTTTTACAGCAAAGGGGGTAATAATTAACACAATATTTAAGTATCCATTCATACCCTTAGGAAAGGCATTCAATTTAATGTATATTTAATTCAGTTATTATTCATCTGTTCTCTCATTAATGCAAATAATAAATGAATTTTTCATTTTATAAGTTAAGTATCAAATAATGTGTTAAACATTTCATTATATTTCATCTCTTTTGTGATAATAAGTGACCCAAAGATAAATTGTCTGAATATTCATTCAATCATAAGGTCTTTAATCCAATTATCAAGTGCTACACATAAGACTCATAAATATTAAGATATACTCTGTACTACTGTAACAGTATATTAATCATTTGCAATTCAAAGTCATAGGATTAATAGATTCTGGTTATTTAATGGGGTTTTCAAGACGTCAACAATTAGTTTGTGTCAACAATTGTATAGAGTTTTACAATATTTAGTCAAAGTTTTGTGATTTTAAAAACTTTTGATATTTTTTTTGTTTAAGAATTTATTTTTAGAAATGTTTTCTTAAAAACGGTTTCAAATGCAAAGCACAGACAGAATCGCTCAGACACTCAAAATTTAAGTCCAATTATATGTTTGAATATTTTGCAGGAAAGGGAACGACAACTCATTTATTAAATTGAAAACTAATGTAATCGTTATATTTGTGACGTTTGTCATAAGTTTAGCAATGTCACTTTAGCAATGTCATTCTTTAAGTAAACTGAGTGTCTCCAGAAATAGTATAAACCTTTCAACCTTAGAGAAGCGAAGAATAATTGGTTGGACAGCACTGGTTGTCTTCTTTTCCCAACTTATGGTCGTTTCACAGGTTTTTATGTAATATTAATTTCATAAGTGATTTAAGTATTTAATAAACGATAAGAATGTCTAAAATCTTTGCTTTTATTAAATTTTGGGCCCCTTTTCAGGGTTTGGAATGAATTGATTCAATATCTGTTGAATATTTGCAAAATAATAATGAATTGATTTTTAATTATAATTTAATATATTATTAATTGAAAATAAATTCATAAATTGTGTGTCAAATGATTAAACAATTTTATATCATATAATCACAGTTAGAGTACGAGTGCTTAAAATGAATTTGTTTGACGCAAACAATTTTTTTGATTCAGTTTTGAAGTATTTATTGAAAGATAACATAAAACGTGAAATATTTGAATAAAAATATATATTAAAGTAATTTTGTTGTCATTTAATGCTTATATCTTTCGATAATCTTTTCAATCGATAATAGTTTTGATGTTTCCATCAGTTTTTGAAATTCTTCACTGAAACTGAGAAAATATAAGGCAATGGAAAGGTAGGGAAAAGTATGAGAAAATAAATATAAACTAAATTGAGTTAATAATAACAAAATAATTTGTATTAAATTCAATACACATTGCATTCAATTGATTAAAGACATGAAAACGCAATGAAATACAAGAATTATATTATTTATTGTGAAAAAACAATTAATATAATGAAATAAATGACATATTTTTGAAAAATAATTACTTTTATTTGTAATTTAAGTGCTTTTATGTAAGAATTGATGTAAATATCAATAAACGAAAACATAATTCAATCATTCATTCAAACATTTCTAAAGTTTTTGATTTCAAAAGAAGATAAATATTTGTTATATTTATGACAATAAAAGACAATTTCAGAACTTATGACTTGAATTATGTATTAATTGAAAGCCGGGAACCAATTATACAATAAATAGATTGAATGATGATTTCAATTGATATCAAATTACTGTCAACTCATCGTCAATTAAAACTACTTATGAAAGACAACTGTTTGTGTTAACTCACAATCTGTGGACTTAATTGAATTCAATTACATTTGGAGTATCTCTTCTGATATCTTATCTACCATTCCCTCAATATTGACATAAGAAACGTAAAGTTCATCACTCTTTTAAGGAATATCATTGATCATTAGCTGCCTGTCCTGTCCTGTCCTTAATCAACACTCCTTTTAAGTCAGTAGTTCTTTGAGTAAAGTTTTCAGATATAAAACCTTAACTGAAAAAACACTAAATGACGGAAAGGGAGGAAAATTTTGTTTTATTTACACAATTATTGGTTTTATATTATATTAACATTTATTTCCTTATTTGTAAAAATAATATTTCAATGAATTAGACATCAGTTAAACAAAACTCCCTTTCCTTTCAAATCTGAAAAGTTTTTTAACAAATATAAGTGTTTGTTAAGAAAGCAATGAATAATTAAATGTTCATTAATTAAGCAAAATGTGCTACTTTTGAAACGACCAATCTCACATATCATCATCATTATTTATTTCCTTGTGCTAACCCATGGCCTCATCACCCCATCGCCTCCTTTTCTCAATTTAACAGATTGTTTCAATCATTTATTTTTTTATTAATAAACTATTAATAGATTTAATAAATGATTGAAAATTGAATGCAAATTCAAATATCTTATCGTTTGTTGATTTTTATTATCAAATATTCAATTAAAATATAATTAATAGATAACTGAAACCCAAATCAATGTTTATATGACATAAATATTTAAATTTTTTATTTTAATAATATATTTTTTCAAATCATAGTTTTGTCTCAAAATTTGTTTTAATAATTGCAAATCATTTCAAATAAAATATTCAAACATTGATTGACAAAAACTTTTGTGAATATAATGAGTTGTTATTAAATCAGTCGTTGCTTTGAATAAAATAAAATAAAAATATTATCAAAGAATAGATTACTTCCTATTTATTAATAAAAGCAGTGTTTAAAATGTCAGGTTTTCACCTTGTTCAAATTTTCAGGTACTTAGGCAAGATATACAGTATGTACAAAACCAGATGAGAATTTATTAATGAGATATTTAATCCATTAAAGTTAAATCCAAATATAATCCAGGGCACATAATCCTAAACTTTTAAAAGGCGAAAACGACTTAATATTATAGCAAATAATTATCACAAATATTACATCATTTGATCATAAGTTTTAAAAAACAGATTTCTGATTAGTGTTAATCAAAAACAGATGATTTGCACAAAAAATGTTTTGAAAACTATTTTTAGAAATTTATTATTTGGTATAAAATCAAAATACAAATCAATAAAACATCAAATATTTGAATAAAAAGTGTTTTATATTATCCAAAAACCAATTAATTTATTGGTTTATAAGCTTTAAACAATCCCCAGGTTTGCTGACCATCCTTACCTCTCTTGATTTTGGCCAGCCATCCCTGTTCCAGGTCATTATAATCTTGGACATTAAACATTTCCAAAAATTCTTTTCTATTGGAAATAAGTTTCTTTAGTTCTCTATTCAGTGAGTCTTCAAACTTGGCGTTAATATCTTCGGCTCTGATGTCAACAAACCCGCAATTTTTCAGCAGTTCTTCGTATTGTTTGACTTTAAATAACGTATAATCTCTTTGTTTAACGTATTTTTCAAATTCTTCTGAAGAATTTGTTTCTCCTCTGCAGTAATCAGTGAACACAACCCTTCCTCCAGGTTTGAGCCATCGGTAGAACTTCTTAAACAACTGTTCCTTTTGTTTGATATGCAATAACGCATCCCTACTGTAGATGACATCGTAATGATTGTCTGCAAACTGAGTTGTGGTCACATCACAGATACTAAACTTAATATTGTTAGCGATTTCTGGTCTTTTACTGAAGTGTTTCAGCGCTACTGACATCATATTCTTAGACAAATCAATCGCATCTATGATCACACCATAGTTCTCAGCCATATAGAAGTCATGTCCTCCCAGTCCACACCCAACGTCCAAAACTTTGTCACCTTTTTTTAGTTCCAAAAGGGGAACGAATTCTTTGGTTGTCTCTAGTCCTCCAGTGGACAGGTATCCGGTGCCGAATATCCATTCATACCGTTTGACCCCCTGTTGTGTGTACTGGACTTCGTCGAGAAAGTCCTGAAAATTTTCGTATTTATTCGTAGTTTTAGTCATTATTTCAATCAAACGATTCAATAATTATTTACTTAAACAACAGTTTATAATGAATTCAATACTAAATCAATTGATTTATATATATTTCCTTAAACTTGAATATCAGTGCAAATGATAGTTTGAACCGATATTCAGATTCTTGTTATCTGTTTTCAGTAGTTGTTGTCAAAATCTAATCTACAATTAAATGCTTTTAAAAGTATTGCAATATTTGAGACAAAAGTTAAATAATAATTCAATTTCTTTCTCGAAATTAATTGAAAAATTTATTTTTTAATGTTTTATTGATTTTCATTGAAATATCTTTTTTGTGAAACTAATTGTTGAAAACGTTTTAAAATTGAAACAAAAAATATTTACATATATTTTGAGTGATTTAACGTTTTTATCAATAATTTCATTAAAAATGATATATTAATCAAAAAATATAATTATTTTTGATTTTGATTTCATAATTTGTGCTAAAATTTAAAATAATGATTGATTTGAGTCAATGACTACTGAAAGCACATAAGCCTTATGTCATAAGGTTTAGGCATAATCAGTGGATAACCTATTTTCACATCCATTCCTCTAATCGTTATCTAAATTGCAATACATTTAAAGCAAAATCTTTCGATTAATTGATTGATAAATAGGAGTCGAGGACTGATTCACCCAAACATCCGATGCTATGAACTTCGGATTTCAGTCTAAAATTCAGTTCAGAGCTAAAAATGAAATCAAATAGTGGTATACTAAGTCTCAACCTACCAGTGCCTTCGTGGTTAACATGTGAACACATTTCTTGCTATCAATAATTAATCAGATAATTAAACACATTTCCCAAACATATCCCAAACCTCTTCCCAACTCTCAGTACAATATTAACATATCTATGACATAACCAGTAAAACCCTGTGTGGTTTGGATGAGAATCTGGACTCAGGATAACTCCCTATTGAAAACATTTGCACATTCTTTGCTTAATCTCATTGATATCCCAAATGAGTAGTATTGACAGCACCGGTACCTTTCAGAGCAGTACTGAGAGCACCGGTATTATACCTTTTAGTAGGAATTCTCAAAACTATCTTCTGAACAATATTTTGATTTTATTTTCTGTAAATGAATAACAGTTTAAACCATTAATTAATTATTTGTTAACAATTGATGAATAAATTTACAAATTATGACAAAAAAATAAAACAAAGAATTCAATGAAAATGTGTTTTAAATATAAATATAAAGCAATCGAAACAACAAACCAATGGTTGAGTCGATAGACCCGAACCTTGTTTTCAGTTTTCAATTAAAATAGTTTTCATTTTATAAAATCTATAATAAGTTTTGTTTTTGTTTTGTTTTACAGGACTTTCGCACAAATGGTTTGCATATTATATATAATACCAAAAAATAAAATAAAAAAATGATTTAAACATAAATTAATTGAAATTTAATTTATATATAACTCTATCACAAGTTATTCAGTGTTTTCTGAGGAATGTTAGCAAAACGTAGATTGAAATCAAAACAAGAATGTGTTAGCACTGGAAGCAAAGCTCTATATTATAACACAACAGCCTTTCTTCTGGTCTTCGCCGACAATATCGGTGGCATCGCCTCTAAATTTCTTGATTGTTGTTGAGGGAGAGGGCGGAACGTCGTATAAGTACTTAGTTGTGATCGGATGACTACTATTGTTGAATGCATTCGTCGGTAAATTGGAGACCGAATCCCGTTTTGGTTCAATCATACGATTATTTGTCGACTCAGAGGACGAAGAAAGAGATAAACTATTTCTATGTTTTTCAGCCCTTTGTTTCTTGAGGTCAGACAAAGTGCCCGAATTGAAGGTCGGAGTAGTGTTAACCGTGACGTGAATTTCTACTTTGACAGACTCGGCTCCCGTCCCTCTACTGGTTGGTTGTGTTTGACCGTCAGTAGAGTTGGCGGCAAACTGTTGGTCTTCATCCGTATAACCGGTGTTTCGGATAACTATCGCCTCTTTATTGGCATTACTTTGGGTTTGATTTGAATTGTTTTGGATTTCGTTTGAATTCATTTCATTTGACTTTTGGTTTGAATCCAAACGAAACTCAATATTATTTAAATCGACAGCACTCGAGTCAAAACCGTTTTGTTGTGATGGCAGCGGCTCTTTGGGCGGAGCAGGGGATGAGTCAGGAGTGGTGTCATCGTCTTTGGCATCGGATGTTTGGCGCGAGTCGTCGTCTTCATCTTCATGTGATTTCTGGTGCCGAATGCGTGCCTCTTCTCGCGCCTCTCTTTTGGCGATTTGAGACTTCTCTCTAATACTAGTTCTGCGAACCGAATGACTTCGGGTGTTCTGACTGTGAGACCGCTTCAGTCGATTTGGATGCGAAGCCTTTTTGGTTTCCAATTCATTCTTCAATTGTATAATCCGTTCCTTAAGTTCCGGGTCTTCGCAGATATCATAAGGCGTTTCGCCATTCTTTGTCTTCGCGTTAACGTCGGCTCCGTTTTGGACCAACATTTCTAAGACATCGAGCTATCAATCAAATGGACAGACATTAGGAAACGAAATCAATAGAAGCACTGAAATGGCTTACGTGTCCCCAACAAGCGGCTGCGTGTATGGCCTGTCAATACAATTAAATAAATTAAATATATTTTAATAAATAATATATAGATTAGTGGCCAGACCTGCCAGTGATCGTTATCGACTTCATCAGTGGACACGTGATTGTCTAATAGGAACTCAACTACAGATGCGTATCCATTTGCAGACGCAATGTGCAGCTAAACAGGGGGTTAATTGCAATCATTAGAGAATATTGTATTTATAATAAGATTGTCTTATATTACAGGCGTCGCCCCCTGACTGTCCCTATATTCGAGGTCATGTCCCGCGTCGACCAATAACTTCAAGTCATCTAACATTTGCTTTTCATTGGTAGCTCTCGTCTGATCTATCATTTCCTGAGTTATACCCCGTTTAGCCATTTCAGACTCGATGTAGTCGAGGGTCACCTCATCTTCACATATATCGTACGGCATATTCCCGTCGGCATTGACTGCCAGTAAATCCGCTCCTCTTTTATGTCCAAAAAATTATTGATTAGAAACTGATTTGAACTGAAATTGTGAACAATTGTTTCATTACTTGCTAATCAGGTATTTAACTAAATGCAAGTGCCCGCAAGTGGCCGCCGCGTGCAATGGTGTCCACTGCTCGCTGTCCTTGGCGTTGACATTAGCGCCAAAGTCTATCAACAGTTTCATCATTTCCTCGCTGTCGTCAATACAACACTTCAATTGAGAAACAAATATGAGTTGAAAATGTAATCAAAAAATTGATGAATGAATTTCAAGTCTAATAATAAATCGTTGAAAAAATTATTGATTAATGTTTTGTGCATTTATTTGTCAATCAAAACCTGAAATCAATTTATTTTTGTCTGAACTCATAATTTCAAACAATATTTTGCATAATATTATCAAAAATAATAATTTTGTAATAAAATAATGAAAACATAGATTAAAATGATTGGAATTTTGTTAAGATATTCATTAGAGAAACAGAGAGAAGGGAGGAATGGGAGGTAAGGAAGGAAAGGAAGAAACAAATTATATTTTTGATAAAACTTTAATATTTCTTAAAATAATTTTCTTAATGAATATTAGTTTGGATTACAGTATATGAGACGGAAAAGAGATAAGAGATAAGAGGTTTTGACGCAAATTATTAACATTAAAGTCAACGAAGCGTTTGTCGTCTTTAATACAATTTATTACAAATGCATTCAATGTTGTAATACTTTGAGTCAAACATAAAACACTGGGAAACAGATTGTTGTGATTAAAATCGATGCGATTTTAGTTTAGGATTGTGTGCTCTGATGTATTGGCGTGGGGTCTGAGACTGGGATATACATTACAATACTGACTATGGATTTGTCGATTATTTTCGTTTTGTATATTTTGCTTAATATTAAACTGAAAAATGATTTATTCAGTCATAAGGAAAATAGTGAACAGAGAGTAACCGAAAGTAATATAAATCTAATTGAAGGTTGAATTTGAAATATTCGGAGTTATTTTGGATATGTTTTCACAGATATATCAAAAATTTAATTGATTTTCAGATCATTTCAATGTTTTCAATGTTAGTCTTAAATTATCATTGATTTCATCTTTAGCTTAACTTTTTCTCTCAATTACACTCTATTTAAGTAAACATTTATAAAATTTAGTGAAAAATAAAATCATATTTTTGTTAATAATTAAATAAAAACAGAAAATATTGTAAAAATCCTTTCATTTAATTAAATTTGAATATAATTTATGAGATTTTTATATCTTTTCTGTCATTAAATAAAATTTTAAATAAATTTCAAAACAATATTTAATAATAATAAGCAATAAATTTGAGTGAATTTGAAATCAAATTAAATTATTATATAATTTCCAAAGACTTGTAATTAAATTAAAATTTCAACAAAAAGTTAATTAAAATATTATTGTTATAGAAATAAATTCAATTATTTATCACTAATTGATTGTAAGCTTGAATACAAAACATTAATTTAATCACTGTTTCGGTGATGACATCAAATTTGCAAACATATTATTAAACATTGATTTGAAACTGATATTCAATTCAACAAATATGAGAGGAATGGCATTCACTGTGCATTCAATATTGAATGAATGAATAAAAGGCATACAAAAAACTGAAAGCAATAAAATATTAATTGAATTAAATGAACAATTATTTCCGATATTGTATTACATTTTGTCTTTTGTCAAAACAATTATGTTTTACAATAGGAGTGGGACTAACAATAAGAGGCAAAGACTGTCGATGAGATAGTGTTTAGTAAAAACCAAACTCTTAGAAAATAAGGGGAAAAATATTTACTAAGAATTTAAAGCATTTTATAATCACTTAAAGGGAAGGGAATTAATAGATTGTGTCCTCAATCCAAGCAATCAATTGAAAAATTTAATAATAAATAAAATGAAAAATATCTTTTACTTAATATTAATAATTTTGATAAACATTAGACTCATCTGGCAATAAATGAATTGTTTTATGATTTGAGATTACATTTATTGCAAAACTAATTATCAATTATAAGAAAATCTAATTAACTATTGATTTAATAAATGTATGAAAACATTGCAAAACACTTAAATTGATTTAAATTCTGAGCTAAAAAACATTGAAAATCACTATTAAAGCAAAAATATTCAAATGCTATCAAAACTTCAATTCAAAAAGTATTAGTAAAACATTTATGTATATAAAGCTGTGTTTAATCTTGTTTTCAAACATCAAAACAAGTCATTAATAACTTATTTTATACGAAGAGAGAAAAAATCGATTTAATAAGTGATCGGTTTTAGAGAAAAATGTTTCTGAAGTTTCCCAAAAACAAAACATAAGGCCTTTAATAGAGAGGAAAGGGATCTAAATTATAATTTATTGATTTTCTTGTGGAAACTCTTAAATAAATTTTCATAAGAATTAGAATTAATTGGAAAATACATTAAAAGTAATAAAAAATTACAATTTATTTGAAGTAAATGTTTGAAACTTTTTTTACCAAAAGAAAAATTGTTTGAATTATTTATAAACTGAAAAAAACTCGCAAATAATTCAATGGTTTTTATGTTAACCCCTTTTCATAATCAACTAAACCCTCAATAAATGCATTAAATTTTAATCCAATTTAAATAATTTCGCACTTTTTGTGTGTAAAACCAAAACTGATTTCAAATAAATTTGGTTTCATTTGGAGAAACACTAGAAATGAAGGAAAGGGGAAATTAGGGGAAATTAAGGGGAGATTAATGACTGATTGAAGAGATTTTTGATTTGTTAGGTCTTAAAAGGAAATGAATTATTAAATAATTAAATAAATTCTCAAAAATATAACATTTTTTGTATTTCTTTCACTCATTTGACTCATTTTTAACGCTATTATAAATGAGTTAATTATTTTTAAATGTCTTTTACTTTGACTCAAATTATTTCTGATTTGAAAACAATCACAGATTAAAAGATAAGTGAATAAAAGATGAGCTATTGTTGAGATGGTTGGGCGAAAAGCGCAGACCTCAGACCTCTTTCCTTATAATTTATAAAATACAATAGAGTCTTAGAAATCGGAAACAATTTCTTTGTAATGAAAATAAAAACAAAAAATAATAACAAAACTAAAAATTTAAACTAAAATCGCAATAATTATAACAAAAAACACGAATAAATCAAATGTTGTTTAAATGTTTGTATAAAATCTAAAGTCAATGGCAATTGTCGTCAGTTTTTATTCAATGAATGGGTTTTTAAATCAATAAAAAATGAAAAGATTTTGAAATGACATTCAATTATGGTTTGAATTCATAACCAATAAAATGAAGTCATGAACTAAATTAATACACAGTGTTTGCAAGCACTCGGATCTAATGGACTGCTGATCCAAGTGCTGACCCGTATCTGAACCTCAAAGGAATCGATTTGTAAAAATAGGTTTTGATATATAATTTAATTCAAGGCCTGATGTGTTAGTTATTCACATGTTTTGCAAATAGTATTAATGTTTTTCAAATTCAAATTTACTTCTGATTCTTGTTATGAATTCAATTAATGATTGATTTAATGAAACACTAAAAACAGGAATCAAATGATGTGAAGCACAGGTTCATACCTAAAGCCTAACTGTGCTAACACTGATTGCATTACAAACACTTATAAATAAATTGAATGAAAAAATAATGAAATTTAAAATTTTAAGAAAACATTGATTAATGATATCTTAACTGAAATTATCTGATAATAAAAAACTGAAAATTTAATGAAAATCTCAATTCATTTGTTCACAAGTTTTCAAATTAAAGATCACTTCAAACGAGGAATCGTTTAATAAATAATTGTTTTCAAAATTATAACTCAATTAACAAAACGATTGAAAACTTTTCAATGAAAACTCAATCCAAATATTGATTGAAAATAAAAAGTCATTTAAAAGGGTTTAAGAAATACCAGAGAAGTGTAAAACAATTGTCAGATTAAGGGATAAAGCCTTTCATTAGATGTTCAAACCAAACGTCAATTTAATGTCAAATCAGCAGAAAATAGAGTGAAATACTTGTGACTCACAGCAAAAGATCATTAACTTTGGATCAAATGATTACAAGTGTCTAAACATCAAAAGGTTTTAATCAAATATCTTTAGTGAAAGGGATGGTTAGCTAACTGTGCAAAATGTCAGTGCAATACCTGATGTAAAGCAGTTAATCCGTCTTCATTTGTTGAGTCAGAGCTGACGCCTAACATCAAAAGCCGACGAACTGTTTGACAAATAAATTAATAAATTTAATATCAAATCAAACAAAAAAAAAGATTTAGTTTTTGGTATAAAAACAAAACTGAAATGGATTTCAAACCCATTATTACAAAACAAGAAAACAAACAAAAACTCAATAAATAAAATATTGAATGCAATGAAACAAGTGGTCAGACCTTCCTCCACATCATTCCTGGCCGCGGCCTCTAAGAGCATAACCGAAGACACGAAATGGACTTTATATTCATTCTTCTTAGCCATAGGTTTGACATCAGATTTACGTCTTTTACTGTTGTATTCCTTCTCTCTTTGTGACCACTTCTTCAGCTGTTGTGTCCTTCGCTTTCGGGCCAATTTGAGCCGTTCCTGAGTACTCAACTTCTCCAGCACTGGCATCTCAGACACCAGTTCCGAGTGATCGGCCATTTCGGACAATATTAACAATTAATTAGTGAAACAATTAATGCAAATACAAATTGCAATACATTTTCAGTGAAAGAGTGCATAGATTTGAGACAAAAACCATTGAAATTAAAATCCAATCAAAGGATAAAAATATTAAACAATTTTCAATTGAATTAAACAATAATTTTGTCAACAATTTGAGTGCAATTCAAATATAATTAAGACTTTGTTTGAAATCATTTGCTATTCAAAGGACGGACTCATTGAAGACAAACACTAATTATTATTATTATATATAATATTAAAGCAATTAATCAGTTATTAAGTGTCTTATCATTGGATTCAATGGTTATATCACTCAATGGTAACCAGAGTTTGAAAACCAAATCAATTACTAAAACAACAAAATGTGAAACAATTTATACAAAAATTGACTCAAAATTATGTAAACGTTTGAAGCGATTGAGGAATGCATTCAATATTTGAGTCTTTTATTCAATGTTTAATCAAATCTAATGTTAATTATAATTAAATTTGTAATTAATTTTGTGATCATTTGTCTCAAGTGTTGAGCAAATGATAATAAAAACACAAAAATAACTTAAATTTCTTCAAAAATGAGATCAAATTTGCGGTAATTTTTCAGTCAATCAATCGGTTATTAGACTTAAGGTTAGACTTAAGGACGGAATGAAAACAAACATTAATTTAAAAACAATTAAAACTCAAATAAATTTCAATTCAATTGTCGTTTGATTTGATTTTCATTACTTTTGGCGCATATTATCAGTTGTTTTGGCATTTAATTGATATAACATTTGGTTTAAACACAAATCCAATTGAAATTAAATTTGAAAACAATTGCAAAAACTTTTAAACAAATTAAACATTTTTTAAACAATTGATTGAAAAGCAAACAAAACAATGAATTTGTTGTTCAAAAGCAAACTTTAATGCAATTTATATCACATTTTATATCAATTATTAATTAAATCATTGAATCATTGAATCAATTGTTAAACAAATTGTTATTTAAATAAAAGTAAAAAATATAATAATTATAACAAAAAT